>PVJO010010806.1:0-62556 GCA_004026905.1 Hystrix cristata | reverse complement strand
GGTCCTGTCTTCTAGCTCTGACACTTTCTCCCCTCATTGGTCACTTCTGCTCCCCATACTTTCAACAGAACTTTTTATCTCCTAGATTTGTTTGCTCTAATTCTTTGCTAAGTTGGTCATTCATATTTTGTATCATTTTGGTTAGCTCAGTTAGCTTTTTATTTGTGTCTTTAGGCTCAGTGATCATTTTGTCAAGTCCATTATCTGTTTAGTTACATCTTTGAGGTCATAGAAGACCTTATAGATATAATTTTTTGTTTTTGTTTTTAAATTTTATTTTTGTGGTACATTTCAGATATACATAAGGATAACATTCATCATAGGGAATTTGTACCTGTACGTGATGTATCTTGGTTCTTCTTTTTTTCCCCATTTCCCTTCTGTTTGTTTCTTCTTTTGTCTCTTTGTACAATTTGGCCATTTGGTTTTTTATTTCATTTCCATGGAGGTTCACTGAATCAACTTTGGGGAGTTAGGAGTTTTGGGAGGCATTTTGTTGCCTTGTTTTCGCCTGTATCTTCTTTCTTCTTTCCTTCCTTCCTTCCTTCCTTCCTTCCTTCCTTCCTTCCTTCCTTTCTTTCTTTCTTTCTTTCTCTCTTTTCTTTTCTTTTCTTTTTTTTGTGCTGAGTGTTGAGTACCAATTAGAGTGGGAAGAATATGCTGCTGGTATGGTGATCTCTTTAGTTAGTACTTCCCAGTGAAGTGGTCTTGGTTTATTTCCATTTTGGTATTTGTCTACCTCTTTAAGCTATTCGGTTTAATAAGATCATACCCAGTCACTGTATTGTAAGAAGAGAATGCCTACTGGTTATATTAATGTCAAGAGATTCAAGATACATCAGTCATGCACGTTAAAACTTGCTTTAATAATTTCATCCTTTTACTAATGTTCCATACAGACCATATACTGCTACTAGCAGGTTATATTGAGGTGTGGAGGGAGGGGGAAGGCAAAAAGAAGAGAAAAGGGAAAGGGGCATATCAGTAAGAAGAGATGGAGTGGAGAGAAATATCAACAAATAAAAAACAGGAGATTGAACTCTGTTGGAATTTCTTTTTTCTTCTGTTGATTAAATTTAAGGTTGCAGGCTTAGAACTTTTTTTATCAGTACATATTTGCAGTACCTGGAGTTTACAGTCATTTTGGGACTTGGTATGTGTACATAGTATAACTTTTTGGTGCCTTTTTAAAATCCCCTTCTCTCTCCCTCCCTCCATCCTCCTGTTCCCTTTTCTCCCTTTTCATTTTTGTTGATATTAATCTTAGTTCATGTTTGTGACATATAATGTCCACATTTATTGATGTTATTAGGACCTTGTGCATGGCATGTCTTCACTCTATTTCCCCATTCCCTCCCTCTCATCCTTGCTCTTGGTCCCCTGGATCCCTTCCCATCTGCAAGAGATCCACACCCTTGTCTTCTTCTGTCCTTCCTTTTTCTCTTGGTTTGTACTTTGCCTTACTGAGATGAGAGATACCATATGGTATTCAAGTTTGTGTGTCTGATTCATTTCACTAAACATTTATTTTGTAGGTGCATCCATTTTCCTACAAATGTGTCAAATTTGTCCTTCTTTATAGCTGAGTGGTATTCCATTATATATAGATATTATATTTTCTTTATGCAGCCGTCTGTTGATGGGTTTACAGGCTGTTTCTAGGATTTTGCTATTATGAATTGTGCTTCTATAAACATTGGTATACATGTATTGCTATAGTATGATGGCTTAAGCTCTTCGAGGAAGAAACCTAGAAGGTTGATAGCTGGGTCATAGGGAATTTCCAATTGTTGGAATAATTTTTATAGCTAGAGTAAAGGGCCAGTGTTGAGGGGTTTGAGCAAACATTTGTGGGAGTGGTAGAAAGGACACAGAAGAAAGGAAGTGTAACTGGAGATTAAGGGACGTGCTAAGAATGTTGACATCTTAATGTCAGTAGTTATGTTTGGATCCTCTATACACAATTTTGGTGAGGATTACCATGACTTCCCATGAAAGGTACTATTTCCATTACAGCACTGATTAATTCTTATTCTTCTTTGCACATACACATACACTTCATATATATGCTAGATGAAAGAAGAAAGGAGGAAAGGAAAGATAAAGGAATAAGAGAGGAAAAGAGAAGATAAAACAAGGGAAGAAATAAAAGAAACAACCCCCCACCCTAACCAAAACTCCCACATGGTTACAAAGACATGAAATATAAGTGTTTTCATAGTTCCTTTTATATTTCAGTGTGAGCTCACCTAGTGATCTCTTTCCTCCATACTCATGTGCAGGGAAGCTTTGACCTGGAGGAGGGTGTGGATGGATTTCTGAGTCTGGCACTCTCCTGTTCCTCTGCCCTCCTCCAGGCATCACTGTGACCACAAGTTACTTCTCACTCTTCTCTGCTTGCAGTCCAGTGTACACTGTCTTCTACTGCTGGTCTCCGAGCAAACCCTAACCCCATTATTTGCTCAACTGCCTACCTGTGAGCAAGGAGGCTTATTGATCTGGATGACCCTGTATGCCCACCTCCCCACTGCAGATTACACTCTGGATGTGGCTAACTGTAAGCATTTCCTTCTGTCTCAAGATCTGACTCCCTCAGTTAATTCAAGGAGGTGCAGTGTGACTGGCCCAGCACCCATTTCTCCACTGACTTCCACCAAGGTCCTCTCCATCCCTGCTCCTCTCCATGCATGGCAAATCCCTCAGCTGCTTCTGCATTCCCCCTCCACAAGCCTTCTGCTAATCATGCCCCTGGGTGCCCTCTGGCCAGGGCACCACACTCCAACTCTCCATCTGTGGTCCTTCCCTATTTACTCTCCCCAGAGCTTCATCTACAACTCAGGAATTTGGTGAAGCCTCAGTGCCCACTGTGTCCAGCAGCCCCCAGATCGGAGTGGTGGGGGTTCATGTGGCACCAGACAGGGGGTGATAGGCAGTGAGCAGAATGTCACATGTGCACAACACTCCCAGTGTTTAGGGGAAGAGCAGGTGAGTGCCTTTTCCTGGGACAGTTTGGTCTCTTATCTCCCCAGGGTCCTGTCACATGGATGCTGCCTGCTTGCATCATCCCTAAACTGCAGTTTTCTTAGTGTTCAAGTCTGGGGCCCTTTCTCAGACACTGCTTGCCAGCTTTATTTCTCTGATGCCCTGGGTTGTGAATATTTTGCTTGCTGTGTTCCTTTTCCCAGGGGGAAGGGTTGAAAGGCTTAATTTCAGAGGCTTGGCTGCTGCTTAAGCTCAGGCTCCCTCCCAGAGGGCATTCGATGCTCTCCCAAGATGGTGCATGTGCTGAACCTGTGGTGTAAGGGGTACTGTGGTCCAAGAGCAGTCTGGCTTTCCTTTGTAAACCTCCCTGTTATTACTAGATTTGGATCTGGTGAGTTTTTCCTTTCATCTACCTCCCCCCACCTGAGTTTCTTTCCCACCCCTATTTTGGTGGACCTGTATTTTTGTGGTGTGTGTCTCAGAGCCTTCTTTGCTTGTTGCTGCTGCTTAGCCATGATAGAACTCAGCTATGAGCAAATTTATCCTGGAAATTTCTCAGCTCAAGCCTGACATTTGTACTACCCATGTAGCTTCAAGCCTGAATAAAAAAGTAGTCTGTAAATTTAGCTCTACAGTGAAATAAGGACGCTTATTCTCAGGGCCACAAAGTAAGAGAAGAGTGAAAAATCATGCAGACACAAATCATGTGTAGAATCCAGGTTTAATGTTGGTAGGAAGGAAAGATGTGATACTGTTCTTATATGTTGATAGAGTCATGTCCAGCTGGGGATTTAGCTCAGTGCTAAGAGTGCCTGCCTTGATAGAGTCATGTCCAACAATGCTATTAACAAGACAGATTAGAAAGAGAAAAGCATAATAAATTCATCAAAAATTTAAGTGACACAGGAGCCTTCAGACTGAAGACCCCAAACCAGAGAAGTCTCACTGTTTTTAAGCTTAGGTTTGATAAAGAATGTAGAAATGTAACTGGACAAATTGCTATGATGTAATGATTTACTAGTAACAGACTGATACAGAAAACCCAGAAGATCCTGTCCAGATTCTTTTTGTCCTGTGCAGCATTCCTCCTTTCCCCTCCCCTGCCCCAAGTATGGGACAAGCCCCTTCTGGAATGCAGATCATCAAGGCAAAGAAGGGAGGGACTTCTTGGTTTTATGGCTTGCTTTGGGGGAGAGGAGTTCTGATTTCTGACTCAGTCTGATTTTGGTGACTTTCTGGAAGGAAAAAGGGGCGGGAGGCAAGAGGGCATGTTAGAGAGCCCCTCCTTAAGAGGTTCTTGGGTTCCAAATACTCAGAAAGCCAAAGGGCAGTGTTTTGGGGTTCTGAGCCTCAACACTGCTCTCTCCATTTGCCATAAAATGTTAGTTCATTAGGAGACACTAAGGCCTCATTAGGGGTCACTAAAACGGAGTTAATGGATACAGTAATAATGTTGCCGCTTTCCCCAGATCCCATTTCCCATCTTTGAATTTTCTTTTGTCTCTAATATCCAGCCCCTGCGATTCCTCCTGGGCTGCTGGACTTTGCGGGCAATGCAGAGAGCAAGAGTGGCTGTGAATTTACATTCTCCAGTCAGTATCCAACAGTTCAGGACTATGCACGTATGAAAGCCATAAGCTTCCTGTCTCAAGAGCTCCTTAACTTCCTCAGGCTGGAGCCAACTGTGACTAAATGTGCCAGTGCTCACCTTCCTCCTCCCTCTTGCCCTTGCTTTCTCTCCTCTGTGAAGACGTCTTCTGTGTGCACTACCTTAATAAATCACGTACACCTGAATCCTTAAAACCTCCTATTAGGGTCTACTTCTGGAGAAATAGTCTTCAAACAGTGGGGCAGATGTTCTTGTTTTTGTCACCTTAAGCAATAAACACATACTTGACTACCTACATGGAAGAGAAACAGAGAGCATTCTAAGCAGAGAAAACAGAAAACAGGCATGGAATGCCATGCAAGAAAACAAATGGCTGCAATAATCTAGATCTCCCCAACAATTTCCATACATATATACTTTCTTCATATATTTTCATTTTGATTTTACATAAAATTACATTTCATGCTTCCAACCATTTAACTTTTCTTCTAAAGATGCTCGATTCATTTGTTTTCCTTCTCTTCTGGCTTACGTAAGGAGGAGAGAAGGTAATGAAAGAGGAAGCCAGTAGGAAGGGAGAAGAATATGTTTTCTTCCATCTTCTAGCCTTCCTCTAGTACCCTTTATTGGGAGATTTCAAACAAGGAGCAGCTGGAAAAGAAACATGGTTTGCAGTGTCCCAGTCCCGTGTCACAAGAAAATAGAAGGGTGACTTTGGAACTGAGAAATTAGTATCTGGTACACATTCATATTTTACATAAACTTATCCTATATGAAATTTTTCTTATGCTTCTAATGAAGCATTTTTCTTTTTTGGATCATATGAAATATGAGGTAATGATATTGGTAATGTTAAATAATAAATCTAACCAGTAAGAATTTGAGCATCCACAAAGAGCATCACATCAGGCCTGAGCGATACATGATACTGAGTGTCTATTATGTGTGGGTAATGCATTAAGCACAAGGATGAAAAGATAGAATGCCTTCTGTTCTCATGAGAATATAAAAAAAGGTTTTTTTTAACACTATGTTTTTAGTAAAAAGATTAAATTGTGAACATTAATGTAAATTTCTGTGACATTTACTGGTTATGAAATATAAATAACTCCTTATTATGGTACAGAGGAATATCTCAATGGAAGACTTACTACTACAATGTCTATCATGAAAATGAGTGATCTAATTTCATCCAGTGTCATGAAACTTAACAGAATATAATTTGCAACCTATTTCACAGCTAATTTTAAAATAAAATCATCCAGAAAGCACAACCTAATGTTTAAGACTTTAAAAACACGTGTTTGCCTACTGTTGGTAATGTTTAAAAATACATTCTGAAATAGACCAGTTCATTACCATGAGGTAGTTTTCCTATTGCATTTAAATACAAGATAATACAAGAAATTTATGCACTTTCCAACTTTATTATCTTCCTCTTTGTTTTTTCAGATGAAAGTCTTGCTGTGTTGCCTAGGCTGCCTCAAACTTGTGATTCTCCTACCTCAGCCTCCTGAGTAGCTGGAATTACAGGCACATACTAACACAGCATCTGTCTTCCCTTTTCTTATTTTTTTAAACAATAAGAACAACAACAAAAATTATAATCCCTTAAGCAAGTTAGAAAACATGCAAGTTTGTTTTCTGAATAAATATTAAATATTAGCTAGTAATTCAGAGTCTGAGTCACTTTCACTTGAATATATTTTATTTAGAATGCAGCACTAATAGCATGATGATAGACATTTACTCACAAATGTGTACCGAACAGCCCACTATCTTTAAAATGTGTTGCTTTTCACAAGTAATTTAAGTATAGCATCATTTGGTACTACAGTCAAAGACGACATTTAGATTCCTCAGCCTCGGGGCATTTAGCAACATCAAAATGATTGCCTAGTCATGCTGAGGAAAGAAATTCAAAAGCAGTTTCTTTTTCTTCTGCCAGTTCCTTTGCAGTAAGATCCATCTTCTCACGTGAGAAATCATTGATAGGGAGACCTTCGACAAACTTCCAGGTCTTATTCTGTTTAATTGAAAATACGAGATGTACAACGAAACAACAATTGATCTTCCAGCAAGCAACAACCTAGTATGAATTTACTTCTAGAAGTGTACCCACTTTAAGGTTGGTTGTGAAAATAAGTAAATAATCCCAATTTATTTTTTCAGTGCTAGAGATCAAACCCAGGGCCCTTATGTATGATAGGCAAGGACTCTACCACTAAGCACACCCCTAGCCTGGAACCCAAATCTTAATTAACAGATAATTTTGTATAAAAAGCCAACACTTGAATATAAAATCCACCAAATCTTAAAAAATTTATAAAAACTATTGACATTACTTAGTATGGTTATAGTAAAAAGCAACACTACTGAGAATCATTGCATCATTTAGAATTAAGATACAATTTGCAGGTGTCTGATATTAGAGAAGTAATATATTTAGTGGGAAGAGCTGAATCTTGCTTTCCAGATTAATTTCAATCTTTTGGTGACCTGAAGTGACAGACATAAAAAGCTGAGGCAAAAATGTTTAATTTAGTAAATGAGTAACTTTCTAGACCAAATTATTCCATTTTTGGAGAAAAACACAGAACTACTTTCCCACCTCAAAACACCTTACCTTGATTGTAACAGGGAATGAATAGAGCAGATCGTCAGGAATACCATAGCAGTTGCCATCAGAGATAACGCCCATGGACACAAACTCTCCCTGAAAAAAACGTTATACATTCTCACAGCACGAAGAGATTAGTTTACCCACTGACACATGAACTAACAAAATTAAACCTGGTGACTTTCTTACTATGTGCATAACTTCACTACTGCAAAGGAATGGTGCCAACACCTGTCATTTCCATGACAAGATGACGTTCATGCATATTATCTCATTCTACTCTTCCAAATTATCGGTGAAGTAGGCCACAAAAACATAAGCCTTATTATATACGTGAGAACTGGCCCAATGCTGTGTGATAGAGAAAATGGTTTTCCATATGAAATCTCATTTAATCCTCACAATTGTGTGATATCTTGTAACAGATGACAAAACAGCTCAGAAAGGTTAAGTAACTTTGAGAAGGTGACTTGGTTTGTAGGCTGCTGAGCTGGGAAATTATTTGACTGGCTTGACTGCTTAAGGCTAGGGTCTTTTAACTTTAGAGAGTGGTTTGTGCACGTCGCCCTACCTCTGGGGTTCCAAACCAGATGTCTCTGAGGTGGTCTGCGATGGCTTTCGCAGCAGACATTGCACTGGATAGTTTCCGAGCTTTGATGACAGCAGCTCCACGCTGCTGCACGGTCTGGGTGGGAGTGGGCAAAGGCAGCGGTGTTACTTGATTATGTTAGCAAAATTTTCATCAGTTCTAAGGTGACTCTGACATGAAAGCCTACAACCATAGCTTAATCTGTCTCCTCCAAAATTATGCAACTACTCAACGCTGACCTTACTAACCTAATTCTCTTACAATTATCAATCTTATTGAAGAGAGAAAACTACAAACTCCCATAGGATATTTAACATACTTTATACAAAGAAATGGACCTTGGTTAAAGAAACAAAACAAAAAAGCCCAGATGACTATGGGGTAGTCCAATTTTTCCCACTTTGACAGTCAATCTCAATTGCTACACAATAGATCAGATCATACTGGATCATGACTGGCTTCGTCAGATGCCAAAAGAAGGTATGTGGTCCTCAAGCAAATAAGAAAGACCTGCTCTCTGTGAGGTTGCTCTTCCACCCCTCGGAGAGACACTCAGGTCAGCAGTGGGGCGTGTCTTTCCAGACTTCTTTATGCTTGGCTGTTAAACTGACTCTCAGACTTTTCTTACCGTGATGAAGTCTCCCTTGAGCCAAGTGTCATCTTTGAGAGCCTCATAAACACCAACTTCCTTTCCGTGCAATTTCACTTTGGCATGGTTGACATCTGGATATTGAGTTGAGGAATGGTTTCCCCAGATGATGACATTCTTTACATCATCAGCAGTTACACCAAGTTTAAGAGCAACCTAATTGAATTCAAAAGAAATACACTAATTAGACAAATTACTTTTATTTCAAATTGTGACCTGTTTGAAAAAATCTCTTAAGATGAAAAGGCTTCTGAAATTTCAAGAGGATGTCAAGAATTATTCTGATTTATAAAAAATGTCAATTTCACTATTTGGTAATTTCATAAAATGGCTTCATGGTGTTAATGAAACATTTTGGGGTAGATTTTTAAGTAGAATATCAAAGAGCATAGACATCTGACAATTTGTGACTAACCTACTAGTATAATAGAGTTATCAGATATAAAGCACCAACTAAGACGTTAACATTTCTTGAGTACATAAATGTGATCTTTGTTTTGTTGTCAGTGCTACATGGAGATATCTCCTTAAGCACTTCAGAGAAATCAGATGTTTTAGGTACTTTCCCCATATTTAAGTGAAATTTTTATAATGTACCAATACAAATCAATTTTTGAATGATCTTACATATGAAATTTTGGATATGGATGGGACTCACCAAAGTGAGACACCACTTGATGGGTCAAGAAACTAAGGAAAAGAGCTTAAATATAGCAATTTACACATGTGTGTGTATCCATCTATCTATATACATGCACCTTGACTTCTGATGTAGTTATATTCTGAAATTATTATAAGTTGAAAATAATTTAAGTTGAATTTAATACACCCAATCTAGTGAACATCATAGCTTAGCTAAGCCAACCTTAAATGTGCTCAGAACATTTATTTTAGCTTACAGTTGGGCAAATCATTCCTAACACAAAGCCTAGTTTGTAACAAAGTGTTAAATATATTTCTTAAAAATATTTATAGATTTATGAAGACCTGTATCTGTATTACCCTGGGCAAGTAATTCAAGATGCTTTTAATCAAGAATTTAGAGCTCATAACCACTCTGAATGTCAGATACAAATACTCTAAAGTAAAATAAAGATAAAGTGCCTGTAGGCCTCTCCTCCCCACAAGTCTCCTTGGCGTCTCTTACTTGCTTTGTTCATGCTGCCCACCCCCTCTGCTTCTTTGATCTCTTTGGCTAATCCAGTTCTGTCTGGACAGCAAAGGCCAGGTACTATGCACTCAGCAGATGTCATTTTATCATTCATGTTAGAGCTAGTCTGAATTAACATGCACCTAGGATAACTGTTCCTTGCTTCTTAGACTCTTTTCATGTCTGTCATGTAGATCTGTTGAAGACTTTGACTAATTTCTCAGCCCTAGTAATTTTCTCCCCCCTCATACCAGCTAACTGGTATCATTGTCAAATTACCTTGTCAGCAGACATACATACAGCTCTGGTTTGCAAATACACAGGGGAGTTCTGCAGGTGATAAAAAGTTACTAGGCAGCTAAGACCGCTTAAGTTTTAAAACAAGTTATGTAAGACTACTCAACATTCACCTAGGAAAAATTTATCTTTGGGTTTATTATTTTCTCACCAGATAAACAACTTCTCTAAGAGGAATAAACTGCTTCTTCAAAAGCTCCCTAAAGGCTCTCTGTGCCAGAACGACATGTTGAAACAGTGCCTAACCAAGGGCCTGTGAAGAACATGAATGTGTGCCAGAAGGCATGGTTAAAGTCTGATGAGATAGCTTTTCCCCTCTTGGCTCATTCATGACTTCTGCCTCCAAAGAAAAACTGTTTCAGGCCCTGGGACAAAATAGCACTTGCTAATAGCTCTGGAAGCAGAATATTCCAATGTCTGCCTCCAATAAAACCTTAGCTGAAACAACAAAAAGAGATGTCAATGTAGTCATTTTACCTCTTTTCCCCTGTAAGAATTAAGTAAGCAGCAGTACAGCAATGAAGAACTGACAACTGCAACTCATATAACATCTTGCCTCCAGTAATTCAAACAAACCCACATTCCCTCCCCAGATCCTGCCCACAGCCTAAAGCTTCTTGGGGAATATTTGTAGTATTTTGCTACCCAATGACCTTCTAAACTAACTGGAATATTGAAGGAGATATGCCTAAGGTGTGGCTCTTTTCAAGTTCAGGTTATATATCTCTTAATAAAAACAAAAGCAACAATAAGAGCAGCCAACTTTTACTGTATTTGAGTATGTGACAGGAACCATCCTAATGGCTTAAAATGAATCTTATTTCAAAACAACTCTTTGAGGTAGATACAATTATTCTATGTTATAGCTTGACTATGCTTTCTCAAGGTCACAGAGGCAGTAAGTAGATTAGGTCCCCTGATTCCATTATGTAAGAACATGTACAGGGGTTTGTTTCAAGTCAGGCAAATCTAGGAGGCTCCATCTACAATTTAGAGCAGGTTCCCTGACCTCTCTGGACCCCAGGTTCCCTACCTATAAAATGAGGATAATAATGAGATATCTCTTACAGTTATTATAAAAATTAAATGAAATATTATATATGAGGCATTCAGCTTACAGTAGAAGTTTAATAAATAAATTCTTTATTACTGGGCATTTGAGAGCTGAAAAATAATTCTTAGTTTATTTATTTTTTATTTTTTTTATTTTAAACCAAGAACATGTATTGGTACATTCTACATACAATGGTCACATTCATTACATTAATTCTGTACCTATACATGATGTATCTTGGTTCTCCCCCCTCTTCTCCCCTCCCCTCTGCACCCTCCCTCCCTATTTACAGCAGGTTCATTCATCATCTTCCATATTTTCCCATTCCCCTCTCCCCCCTGTTGCCTTTCTGCGTTTCCCCTTCTTTCCTTCTAGTACTCCTCTCCTCTGCCCACCATCCTCCTTTTATAGAATATCTATTACAACTCTTTGTCCTTATTTACAATTATGGTCTCTCATATCAGAGAAACAATTCGATGTGTGCTCATGAGTGTCTGATTTATTTCACTTAAAAGTATGTTCAATAATTCTTAGTTTAAAATGGTGATTTTTCAACTTTGACTTCATGTCATCTTATGGTTCAAAAATAATTTTCGTGAAACTAAATAAAGATGTCATCTGTAGAAGAAAAAGCACTATACTCGTAGACCTATGTGGCAGCAACAACTTGAGGATGAAGAGAGATGACCAGAAAATGCTACAGAAAAGTAAAGAGGCTATGTTTGAGAACTAAAACTTTATACTGACTTCCAAGGGTACCAGGAAGAGAGCTGAGAAATCCTAGGAAACTAGCTTGCATGCGGGCCTGGTTTCTAATTTTTTGAAAAGCTATTGTTAATCTCCTGGTCCCTGACTCCTTGACATATTTACCTGAGGTTCCAAGGGGTAAGGAAAATTACAACAATTAAAATTTAGTTCCTAAGTAGAGAAAATAAGAAATTTTATGGACACATATAGAATATTAAAAAGATATAAAATTGAAAACCAAATAAAATATTAAAATTAAAGTTTGAAGTTGATTGCTTAACTGCGGGGAAAAAGAATAACCCAAGTACACAAAATTCAAGTCTTTTACTTTATAATCTCATTTATCTGAAAAAAACTATGTAGTACCATGTGACTGTTTTACACTAGTAACTAATTCTAACTACCAAGAGAATATCAGTAACTCCATTTAATTATCATTAGCCATTAAAAAATAGTTGAATATAAAATTAAGTAATGAAGTCCAGCCTCTGGTCTTTTGGAGACTAGATTTAAAGACTGTCTAATATATTTAATAATACTTTACCTTTAATTTAATAAAAGGGATGGTTTCCTACTAAACAAAAACAAGAAAGAAAAAAGTAGGATTCGTTTATTTTAAAAGCATTTCAAAGCTAAATCTTTAAGATTTAAAAGGCATTTTTCTTACTTGAGATTTAGCTCGGTTGTGATCCAAACGAGTCAAGCAACTGAAGTTCTCCTTCGGGATGGATGGAGCTGACTTAGAGGCAGTCAGGCAGTTGGTATTTGCTGGATTTCCCACAACAATGACCTAGGATGCATGGGAGGCACAGAAGTTACAAACTGTATTCTTAAGAAGTCAACTAACTTAGAATTTGACTGAAAATGTGTAACAGGTAGACTACATATTAAGTTTGTATGAGCTAAATATATGTATATATATAAAAACATAAACATCACTGTAATTTGTAGGAGGTTTCTATCGTCTCTAAAAACTTTGCTTGCTTGCCTTGTTAGTGTTTGGTGTGCACATGTCTGTTTTGTTTTTGTGCCAAAATACAGAGCATTTATCTACCTACCACACACCCGCCCACCCCCCCACTCTCTCTCTCTCTCAAATCCAAACCAAAAAAAAAACAAAACAACAAAAAAAAAACCCAAGTAATTTAAGGCTCTCGGAGCTTGATTCACTCACATAATTTTTCTTCTTTGAGTTTACTTTAGAACAATTTGTCTCTATGACTAAAAGTGTTCCTCAAACTTGCCTAATTCTAAGAATTTCCTGTACTACTTGCTAAAATACAGATTGCCGTCCCTCCTCCCAGATCCAGTGAGTTCATTTTTAGCAGAAAACACTTCAGGTTATTTTTGTATTAGGAAGGTTTAGTCAGTGCTGAATTATAACATGGTATAGGAGAATGTATACATGTGCTTTTAAATTATGTGGATTTTTATTAAAACAATAACTTAAAAAAATCTTATTTTGAAATACTGTCAAAATTTACACAAGAGCTACAAAGCATATTATAAAGATTGATTCCTATTACCACTTCCTCTAGATTCCTTTATTTGTTCCAGCTATCTCACTTCCCTTTCTTTCTCTCTTTATACACAAACTTTAATCTTTTTATTGGCTCATTTGAGAAGAAGATGCGCTAAGATAGTACTTCATTGCCCCTAAGTACTCCAATGTCGATGAGTATTTCTCCCACACAAGGACACTTTGCAGTGATGGGATTAATGTGCAAACAGTACCACAAATCCGGGCAGCCTAGCTTTTAGGCAGTCTGAAGAGCTCTGTAATCTTCTACCAAGAGACCTGTGCAATTCTACTCAACACATTTCTATTATTTTCTGTTAATAATTAGAGAAAATAAAAGGTAACTATTTAAAATGAAGTCTATAGAAAGCAGAAATGTTTGTCAGATTGATCTCCTTCCACAATCACATATATTCACAACTCTAGATGTCTGAACAAGTATTCCCACACAGCAAAAAGGCACTGGATAGTTCTGTGTCTTCATTGTAACTTTAAGAACTAATACTAAATTTCTGCCATAGTAGTAACAAAAATTTTTGAACACTTGTGTCTATAGATTTCTATACTTATCAAAAAAAATCCAGAAAGGGGGCTCTATATTTACTGAACATTGCATAGAAAAAAAAGGCAGGGGGATACAATTTTCTTTTCACTTAAATGCTGAAAGCACAAGTGTCAAACACAAGTAATGGAAAAATCTAACAATACAGGACTGGTTACCTTAACTGACTTTTTGGCATATTTATCCAAGGCTGCACCTTGGCTTTTGAAGATTTTCACATTTGCTTTCAGTAAATCTTTCCTCTCCATGCCTTCCCTTCTCGGCATGGAGCCCACAAGAACAGCCACATCCAGGTCTTTGAAGGCAACTTCTTCTTTATCTGTCGCGATAACATCTGCGGATAATAGATACAACTACTTAAGTACTTAAGGTCCTAAGTTTTATTTTTCATATTGAATCTAGTCATTACTATTACATCTCACATTGATAGACCTTTCAGGGACATATCATCAGCAGAAATGTCAACAATTTATTTTGCTCTTCTCATTTCAATTCAAAAATTCTTTTTATTTTTCCTAATTCTGTATGATGATACAAGGTATAACTTTCAAAGCAACATTTGTTATTCATTTATTACCACAGATAACACAAAAGAGCAAGTAATTCACCTAACCTTTAAATTGTATTTAGTTCAAGGTCTAAGATACCATCACAAATTTAAAAAAAATTAAACGTTTATTGAGTACCGTGCCAGTGATAATGCTGAGAGTTATATTATTGTAAATTTAATCTT
Source organism: Hystrix cristata (assembly GCA_004026905.1). Lineage (NCBI taxonomy): Eukaryota > Metazoa > Chordata > Mammalia > Rodentia > Hystricidae > Hystrix > Hystrix cristata. Next base: position 48,045 of record PVJO010010806.1, on the reverse strand, counting down.
CACATTTTACAGATGAAGACACTGAGGTTTAGAGATTCGCTACCCACCATGATAAGATAGTAAGGTTGTAATTCCAGTCTACATCAGTCCAGAGTTCAACTACTGTGCCATAGTGTCAGTCTAATAAACACACGCAACTTGCTTTTTTATTTAAAAACATGTATCTTTCCTCTCCTTTGCTGACTATATTAAAAAGGCTATGACAGATATTCAGCATACTATTGGTAAATTTTTAGGCTGGTGAACTTGTGTTAGTCAGGTTGCTTTAAGTCCTTCACTGGGCATGTGCAGGAACACCAGTGAGAAGACATAAATACACACCTTCCTCTTCCCGGCTGTACATCCAGACCCGCTGAACTTTTCCTTCACTGCCATATTCACAGCTACCAGAGGGCAAGCTGGCCCCATTACAGACAGTAGAGAGAACTCAAAAGGGAATGCAAATGGGAAAAAGCAAAAGAAGAAGTCGACTTGGAAAAGAGTTGTGTGTAAGGAAAGGGAGCCAGCAGAAAAGCTGAGGCCCAGTCACATTCCTTTTATAGAACTATGTAACCAAATGATCTAGATGGCAGAGTTTCTCTTCTAGTAAATGTTCATTGAACAGATAAGTGAATTTCAAGGAAGGTTTTTCTTGGGAGAAATATACATTGTTTTTTGCAAACTTCTAGAAGAGTTATCATTAAGCCTTACCAAAAGAAAAATACTACAGTAAAAATATAGCTAAAGAAAAATATTCATGTTAATTTACAACCTGACCAGATATTTTAACAAACTTTTCAATCAAACTTAAAACTTCTACCTTACGTTTGAATAATAGTCTCAGTGATTCTCAAAGGCACTTAGTTGAATGCTTGTGGGTTTTTTCAAAATAGGTAGAACATAGTTAGGACAGTTCATACTATATCTCATCCTGGCAGATGGAATGGGACCATACAAGAGTGACCAACCCACTTCTAGGGCAGCATATGGCCTCGGAGGGCATCCTTCAGAAATGAAGTTTTCTATTATATGATGCTATTAGCATTTAAATAGACTTTAAATAACAACATGATGTACACAGTCTGTTATATAATCCTTGTGCAATATTTTAACTAATTAGAAAAATAAATTATATAAATATGTTGAAGAAAAAGCAGCCATTTACTTGACGCTGACATTGTTTCTCCTGTGTACCCTTATTCCTAATAAACCCTTTTTCCAGGTATACATGTTAAAAAGTAGTTCAAAAACAAAAATACTTTTATGAAATACTTTCTAATTAGGTGTTTTTAGACAGAATACTATGAAAGCCTTCCTCTCCAACTCACCTTTTAGGAGCGGAAGGGCACAGTCTTGCAGTTCCATTAAGACCCCATCCAGAACACCCATCATGGGAGTGATATCTAACAGCACAAGAATTATAGGCTGCCAAAAAGCAAGGACAGTGTCTGTCAATGTAGGTCATGTCATTCAGCACAAAAATGTCCTTCTACAGTGTTTGTTTATATGCATATAATTCCCATTAATTGATGGTAATAAATACTTTAAGAGCTCAGGTGTCTAACACTATGCCACTTTCAGATGATAGACATCTCTGGTGGCACCAAGTTAACATAGTACATGGAACGGTTCTGATTTTCCAACTGTTTTCAGTGCCTGGAGGGATGCATATAAATACCTTATCAGCTTTCACTTACAGCAATGTGCCTATTACAAATATCGGGACTACCCAACCCTTCACCACTTTATGATTTATTTGCAGCTAAATACAGAATTTTATCAATGACATTCTCACACTAATGCCAAGATTTAGAGATATGCCCCTACCTGGTCTTTACCAAAGACAGATCCATTTCCAATGCTGTACAATAGTGAATATGCAATCTGACCAGCTGCTCCAGTCACAAGGACTCTGATTGGTTCGGACTGTAAAGAAAGAGATCCATTCAGATCGTACTAGAAGATTATACCTTAGCGATTCAGGATTTTACTAAGACAAGTACGTATGTTAAGTGCAAATGTAAAATTTTAAAATCTCTTTGCATTAGCTTAATATTAAAACTGACTTGTTCTGGAAAATACAGCATGCACGACTTATAGAACATGTGTCCTTCAGCTGCATGTTTTATGTGGTATTATTTAACTCTCACTCTAGTATATGTGCTGCTGAAGCGAGCACTTAACTCTCACTCTATAAGATGTACAAAGCGTTACCCTGTATTTGCTTACATGATCTTACCCATCTTTTTAAGGATATTTTATTACTGAAATAGGCCTAACAACATCAGCGTGTGCATTATATGGTTATACTGATCCTGGACAGCCAAGAGAGCCTACTCTTATCTGCTTATAGAATCCTTCACATCAGCCAGAGGAGTAACAGTGGTTAAAACCTTCCATTTACACAGAGCCAAACTCTACAAAAAAAAAAAGGCCTTTTTTAAGAAGAGAAAAGGAAATATCTGGATTATAATAAATTAAAATTAACAAGAGCAATATGTAAGGATAGTTGACAACCTGATTTCAAAGGAAACTTACTTTTGAAAGGATAGGGACACATATGAAAAGCATAATAATTACACTATTGAGAAGTAGCCTTATAGATTCAACAGACCCAGAATAAGACACAGGAAGAAAAATACTGAGATTTTAAAACAGACTCAAGATGAACTTTTACTTTTACTTTCCTCAAAAGTGTTGAGTATGTGTAGCTCTACAGTATTACCTCTATCCCTTCCTGCATGAGAAATGGCCAAATGAATTGTTTGGAGAAGAGCAGTGTTTGATTTGTTTTTATTAAAACTGCCTCTTCCACATGAGTCATGCATCTGAGATGGAAAGAGGATAGATGACCTTAAAAGATCCTTTTAACCTTCTAACCCTAAGTGCTGAGGTCACCAGCACTCCGCAATAAGGTATTCAAAGAAGTCAAAGGGAAAAAATACCAGGAAAGAAGTACCAACTGTTACAGAAAAATAAATCTGACCACAGTAGACTATATATGCACTACTTCCTCAGAGATGTGACTGGCATGGGAAGACAAAACAAACAAATCCCCTGAGAAGATAATGGAGACAGTTGCTTCCTGAACTTCTGGGTCTCCTCTTCAACTTTTCAGCAACTTTTCTTCTGCCCTTCATTATCCCTAAGTATATAAAATATGTTAATTTCTTAAGTAAGTCAGTTTTAATAAAATATACATTTATATTCCAAAAGAGATTAGATTTATAAAGAACACTAAATGTTACTGTACATGGTTTTTTAAATTATATTACATGGTATCTGTATTCTGATCTGTCATTAGTATTTACAGAAAAATCTCAAATGGCCTATACATGTTTTTTTATTTGTTATTTTCCTCTCTCCCCCGAAGTCAAGTAGAGTAGGTAAGGAAAAGGAAATAGAGGAAGAAATTATTCCCCCTTCTCCTTTAGAATGCAAGGTCTTCAAGGCCAGGTGCTCAGTCTACTGTATTTTCTTTTCTTTTTTTGGATGGGGGTCTACTTTATTTATGGTTGTATCTGAGCTAACTAGAATACCTGACATACAGTTGGAGCTCAAATATTTGCTGAAGAATAGTTGGATCTTGAAAATACTACTACCCTCAGAGATAGGAGTATATAAGAATAGTCTGAAAGTACACTGAACATGTGTTTTAAAAATTGTAAAAGATACTTGCATTTGAGAAGGCTGGAAATGGGCACCATAAATAATAGTTTGAGCTATAATAAGCAAAACTATGTCACTAGTCCTAAATTATAGTTTCCAATCAACTGATAAAACCTCATTCACTCATGAAACAATTTATCACTGAATTCCTGTCAGGTACTTGGTACTATTTTAGGCCAGGGAATCCATTAGTAAACCATCTGAATGTAGAAAAGGGATAAGCCAATTCTCTAAAATGGGGCTAGAGGCAGTAGAGAGTGGTAATGAAAGAGTCAAACTTTTCTAGGCTCAGGTCCTGGCTTCGTATCTCATTAGCTGCATGCTTTTGGCAAGTTACTTAATGTGTCTGCATTTGGAAATAATAGCAAGGCCCTAACAAATCGCAGTTTTAATGACTGAGATGAGTTCAAGCACAAAGAACAGTATGAAGCAAAATATATAGTTATAGCTTTCTGTCACCACAGAATTTTCCTCTGTGAATTTTCCTCAGATTCATTTCATTTTATTATGGCCTTGGTAAGTTACCCAGGCTGGTCTCAAACTTGTAATTCTCTGGCCTCCGACTTCTGAGCAGCAGGGATTAGGCTCCTCTAAGGATTCTTAGAGCCAGTGGCTTTCTGTTTACATGTCTATTACTCTCTACTGTAAGAACTGTGAAGAACCCTGACAAGAGTCTTGTTTTGACTCAAATCTTTGACTCATAGTGTTCAACAAACGTTTGTTGAATGAATGAAAGTAAGGGTAAAGAAAAAGAAACACAGTGTACTTAAGTGTAAGTAAGCTGGGTTACGAAATGAGGAGGAAACACATAACTATCTATAAAGCTTAACCTCTCAGAAAGTCAAGTAAAGGACTAGAATAGAATAGAATAATGCAGTCAATTTTAGCTACTAAAGATGTTTTCATGCTATCACAGTCTTTAGTGCAGGGGTTGTGCCCAACTAATGAACAGCTAATTCCAACAGCAGTTTCCTTCTGCATCTTTGGGCAAATTGTTTTCATAGGTAGGCAATTCCATTTTGTTAAAGAGTAGTACGAAGCCTAGTGTACAAATGATGATGGAACAAGTAAAGGAAGCATACATTTGGTTCTTACGGTTCTTTTGCAACACTAAATTGAAAAGCAGGAAGGTGGGAGAGTCCCACTGGCTGACTTCTCACTAGCTACTGTGTGAACACAGGTTACTATTCTTTGCTCAGATATCTGGGCTGTCTGCCAAGATCCAAGAAGGAATGTCTTTGCTCTAGGCAGGGCACTAATGACCTTCCTGCAGATGCAGGCTCTGTCTTGAGAATGTGCTAAGGTCTCAGTTGCAAAGCTCGAATTTAACTGTTCCTTCTGTTATTCCACAGAAGAATACAAGTATTCCTTTCTTTCTAATTTATATGTATTTCTAATTTACATATATTTCTGTAATACAAAATACAAGGGGTGCCATTGAGATTCCTTCAGTTATTTCTTTTTTTTTTTTTTTTTGTGGTGCCGGGGATTGAACTCAGGCCCTTGTGCTTGCAAGGCAAGCACTCTAATCACTGAGCTAAATCCCCAGCCCCCTCCTTCAGTTATTTCCAATGGACTTCTTATAGATACAAGCAAAGAAATCTCTCCTTTAAGACCCTTCTTTGAATTGTCTTGGAAGAGATGGCTCATTTCTAAATCACTTATTATTCATGCTCTTCCTAAGCGGCAGGAAGATTCTGAGTCATATGAAACAGCAAACTGTCAGAATTCTTGCTCATGGACCATCTCTATTACCTGGCATCCCAATGACCTTCCAGGAGTGAAGCCTGGCTTAAGTCTAGTGCAAAAACAAAACAAATCTGGGCCCTGGATTTCTCTGTGACCTTGGGAAAAATCATTTGACCTCACCAAGCTACATTTTAAGGTTAGACGAAATTGTCTCCAAATTACCTTTAAATTTCGTATTCTGAATTACAAGGAATAAAGCTAGCAGGTAATTTACATGCTGGTAACACAGTTGATTTTGTATTTGCAGTATAAGTTTATATATCATCATTGAATCTCAGCTACTAAAAGTAAATTGAGCAACTCACGTTCTCTTTGGGTCTCAATAAATTCAGGTTTATCCAGTTCTAAAATTAAAAGTCTGAAGTTCTCTGATAAGAAGTAACTCTGCTTTCTTGTTAAGACTATTAGGAGAGACACCACTGAAACCATAATTTAAATCAGTACGTTCTTTGATAAAATAACTAAGAAAGCAGTTACTGGGAATTAGTAGCTGTCCTCCTTTGTCCACTTATGCAGTTGAGGGAGTAATGCCCATGCTTTGAAAACATGTTTTTAGGTTCTGGAAAACTTCCAATTCATTCAAACATTTCTTCACATTCTCCAGTCATTTTTGGTATTTTGAGATAAAGGAGGAAAAATATTTCCAAATATAAATACAAATCCTGAAGCAATTTCCCTCATATGACAGTAAATGTCACCTTCAGAGAGCAGGAAGATTATTCCTACGTCACAGTTTGCTCACCAACCACCCTCCCCCCCCTTTCAGCAGAGACATACGCAGCTCTAGAGATCGCTTCAATGACAAGATGGTAATACTGTGGTTCTGTATTCAAAGCAATGCTTCTGGAATTCAAAACACATAAAACAGCAAAGAATACCTGAACTAGTCATTTGGTTAGTGATGCTACTGTGTCCTGACATTACAAAAGGAGATCAATGAAGAAGTTTTAAAGAATATTTGTTAAATTAGACATGGCGGAGACAGGTCTCCTGAAAATGCAGCTCGTAATCTGGAGCACCCGGTAAGCATGACCTTAACAAGTCGAGGGCCTTTTGCGGTAAAGGGCTCTGTGACAAAAGCTCTTAAAATACTATGGCTTAAAAGAAGGGAAAAGAAAATAAAAGGACGGAAGTCTCCCCATCAAGCCTCATCGTCCTTAGCTTGTCCTATTATCAACCTTCGGAGAAAATCAGGACTCGTATTTTGACCCCTGCTATACAAAAGGATTAAGATTGAGTTTCTTCAAGGCCAGAGATTTCCCCAAAGGCCTACTAAAAGCCCCCAGGGAGAAAGCAAGCCCTTCCTGATTACTGCGTTATTGCGACTGTCCCCAGATGAGTGGGGGGCTTTGCAAATGGTTGGAAGGTCAGTCAGTGCATTGCACTGCTGCCTACTAAAAATCCTTCAAGTTCAGGAACTCCCATGCGCACGCCAGAGGTGAGCAGGAACCAGGGACCCACCACTCACCATGACTGGGAACTGTGCGGACAATTTCTGCACCTGCAGAACGAGCCTCAGGAAGTCAGGTCACCTCTAGCTCGGAACCGAGTCGAGGAGGGCGCGCGGTGCCTGTCAAAAAAAGGCTCGGCTCCCTGCCGCGGCGCCCTCTGGGAAGGGTAGTTCAGGCTGCCGGGCTCCGGCGCAGAATACACACACTCCTTCCAGTGTTGAACTACACTTCCCGTAAACACAGGGTCACCTCACATCCTTCTTCCTGCGCTCTCCAGCCATTGCAAAATAGTCCCCGAGGTGAGTCTCTGTGATTGGATGACGACTAAGAGCGGATGGTTTGGGCTCAGAAGGAAAAGGCTGCCTGATGGCGCTTGGCAATTGGCGGGAAGGAAGGCGCGTGTAACTCGAGGGAGGAGAGACGAACCCCTTAACGACCTTACTCGCGCGCAACAGAATTTTTCGTTTCCCGAGGTAAAAGTGGGAGGTAAAGAGACTTTCCGCTGCGTAAAGCAGGGTCGACCCGGAAACAAAATCTTTTAAATCGCTGTACACGCTCCTGAGGGGCGGGGGAATTGATGTGTCCGGAAGACAGGACAGCTTCTCAGGTTGCTAAGCGACAAGGCGGGAGCACCTGAGCGAACCGTGGCTGCGGCGGCGGCGGCGGCGGCGGCGGCGGCGGCGGCGGCTCCTCCTCCGAAACCCAGAAGACCGAGCGTGCCCGACGCAAGTGCATTCCCCCTAGTCCAATCTTCGGAGCGCAGGGAATCCTCCTCCGGGTAGTGTCCGGTGACAAGGAGAGGGTCTGCGGGGCGCCCCCTCCTAGGCGAGTTGGGGCCGTGCGTCTTCTCCCTTCCAGAGGCAGGTGAGCCCTGGCCGGAAAACGAGGGATTTTCTTTCAACCTTAGGGTCCAGAATGCGGTTGTGCGCCCTCCTGCGTTGCTTTTCAGGGGTCTCTTCTCGCACAGTATTACGGGCATGGGAGCGCCACGGTGTTCTGGAGGGAGTAGGGTCCTGCAGTTCGCGCCCGCTCTCCACTGTAAAGTGCAGCTCTTCCAAAGTTAAATCAAAAACATTTATTGAGCGTCTGTTTTGTTTGTGGGCGGTGAGCCCCTCTATTCCAGGAGTTTGCAGTCCACGGATCTAACTTTTCTCTGCCCTCCGCGAACGTTGTCATCCGTTCTTTTTTGAAAACTAGACTATGTGCTTTGAATCATCTTGACTCTTAAAAGTTACTCCAAAGCTGTATTTCTTAGGAAAAAGTGGAAGTTAATGGGAGACACTGATTGTTTCAGGCAGAATGTCAGCTGGGAAAGTAAGAACTTTTCATTTAAAATTAATGGAGTCCAAGAGAATTACTGTGTTTCTCTGAAGGCTTGTTTGATGTGGATATTGAAAGAAAGATGTGTGCTCTGGATTTGCTGCACGTAATGAAAATGAATGTCTATATGAGGTAACATTGCCATAACTTTTGGCTTTTGTCTTACGCTGGTAAATGAATGCCAAGTGGCATTTTTAGCTTTTCTCTATTTCATTTTTGGAAGATTTACTATTTTGGGAAAGAACTATAATGCCCTACTTTCCTCCTGGATCGTTAAGTAGCTTTTATAATACCCGAATGACACCTCCTTAAATCACTTTGGTCAGTTGTCTCTCAGATACACTTTTTCTGGTTTTCTGCTCTTCTCATTGGTTGCTTGGTCTCAGTCCTTCCAAGTTCTTTTTTAAGCTCTGATTTGTTAATATTGGAATGCCTGTATTCATCTGTCTGCGTGCGGTCTCTGAGTTCATTCTTGAGTTTTATCTCTTCAAATGCTACTTCTTTGTCAAAAACTCCCAAATTTATCTGGGCGCAGCAGTCCAAGCGTGAAGTGGCTGACACAGGAGAATCTGAGTTCGAGGTCCACTCTTCCCCGCCTCTAGCAATTTAGCAAGACCTTGTCTCAAAAAAAATTAATAAAATGATAGGATGTAGCTCGGTATGAAGGCCCTGGGTTCAATCTCCAGTACCAAGAAAACAGAATAACAAAACCAACTCTCTCAAATTTGTTTCTAATTTTGGTATGTCTACTTACTTCCTCTTGATTTTTCTAATAAGCATCACTCCCTCTGTTTTACAGTATTTCCTTCTGAACAACTGTATATTAAAAGTATATCACCTTTGTGTCACTAGTATAACACTTTTGTTACATTTTTATAGATTTGATATAGATAATATGACTTGCCCTCAGTTTCACTATTTTGGTTGTGGATGAAATTACAAGATTTCAGATTGTAGATTAGCAAAGAGGTAGGACTGGTTAGATGGAAACTAGTTTAATAAATTGGCCAGGTGAACTTAGGAGAAGAGTTTTTAGGCTCTGGCATTCTGTTAGGCTCTGGGAATCCAGAAATGAATATAAATAATATAATTGATGCCTTTTAGGAACCTGGGTATACCATGAAACACAGATATGTAAACCCATAATGACAATATAATGATCTGGTTAATACTAAAGGGTTAGTTACTCTGGGCTGCCAGGGCTTTAAAAAGGAGATGCTGCCCGAATGAAGACAAATGGATGTTTCTGTCAGGCAGCTAAGGTAGGAGGTGGAACCACATTTGTAGTTTTGCAGGTAGGGGTTTCAATTGGCAGTAAGAAATCATTCATATGTGTTTTAATTTCCTGATTAAAAAAAAAAACCTGAGGCTCTAGAGTCTAGAACTGTATTGTTGAATACTATGGTCATTAGTCACATGTGGCTATTCTAATTTAAATTAATTAAAATTAAAATCAAAATTTAAAACCCAGTTTCCCAGTCATACTAGCTACATTTCAGGTGCTCAGTAGTATATCCGACAGAATATAGAATGGTCGCCACCAAAAGTTCTGTTGCACAGCACTATGAGAATTTAGTGGAAGCAAGCCAACACCCAGAGCCAGAGCAGGTGTGGCATATCTGCATGGTATATCTCTTAAATTTGGGTCCTAAGGAGTATATAACTACACTGACTGCACAGGAAGGGTCCTGGTAGAGGCAAGAGGTAAACCTAATTCTTGCCTTAACCATTGTCTTCTTATTCTAGTAGAAGTCAAACTTATAGTCTATCAGTACACGTGTCTATTTAAAAGAATATTTAGGCACATCGCACTGTGGTGGATCTTGAGCCACGTTTAGCTTCAGCAAGACTGTCCTCAGGAGGGATTGAGAAAGCAGAGTCATTTCCTGGGTGATATTGAATAACATCTGTCTCCTGCTTTATGCTCTTCTGGAAAGCATGTATTCCTGCCTCATTCTTAGTAGATGGAAGGATATATTCCATATGTAGAGACGTGAAATAGAATGGTAGGGCCGGACCCCACCAATCATGGGGATAGAAAAAAGAGAAGCCTAGTTGAGGTGTCTGTATATTTTAATATGTGCAACAAGTTTATATTAATGTGAGTTCTATGAATTGTCCTGATGTTTCTTAGTGGGTGCTGTTTTATCAAAATACCATAGACTAGATAGCTGAGACGATAAACATTTCTTATTGTTTTGGAGTCAGGAAGTGCAAGATCAAAGTGCCAACAGATTTGGTTCTACCTAAGGTCATCTTCTCTTTGTGTTCTTAATACATGAATTCTTAAGGGACAAAGACATTTAGTCCATAGCACTAAATTTGATTCGATGTATTTGCTCTAATGTATTTGAGGTATTTGTACTTATTTCATATGAGTTCTTCCTCTTTAAAGTCTGGCTGGTTTTATAACATTTTCACTTGGTATTAAACACTTAAATCAAATTCACAATAATTTCACAGTAATTCTCATTGCTAAGGAAAGAGAGAAAAGAGAAATGTCACTGGAAAGGGGCTGAAAGGTGCTTTAATTGTATGGATGGGTGTAGAAAAATGGGTATTTATCATTTGTCCAACTTTACACACCATACAGTTTAAGAAGGAACATGACCAGTCCCTTTTTGGATATACTGCACTGGCAAACATACAATATATACTCAGTTTTGTGCATATATGTTTTGTAATATAAAAATAAATTCACTTGAAATATTCAACAATAATTAAAATCAGTTAATGTTTCCTCTTTTCCCCTACTAACTAGGTATTTTGAAAACTTAACTTTATATCACAAATTGCTTTGCATGTCAGAATACTGCTATATAAGTTTGTATATATATATAAGCATAAACATGTATCATTTTCCTCTATATGTTTCAAAAATAGTTAAAATTGTGTTTATTATTTAAAAAAATCAAGACATACACGAAAGAATCTCAAATGGATCAATTCATGGTTCATGAGATATGGGGAGGAGTATGAAGAGCTAAACCTTGGTCAGTAACATGAGGCAGAGACAGGGTCAGGGGAAAAAAGAAAGCTGTTGAGTGTGAAGAGCTAACGTACTGAAGTGAAGATTAAAAGTATCAAAAGACAAAATGATAGTAAATCTAGTTATAGATCCAATTAGCTTTTATTTGTAATTCAAGAACCTGGGCAGTCTATATTCTACCAAATAGAATCTCCTGCTGGAAAATGGCAGAAGAGTGAGTTTTGTAGGGTGGAAACAAGGAAAGAGAACCAGAGAAAAAAGCAGACTGATTAATGTCAGGTTACTTTTATTTTAATAAGGGTTAAATTGGAGGAGACAGCCTTATTACACTGACTCAAGTAAATTGGAGTCTCCTGTTTTCAGGTCTGTTTTAGGATCCATCTGCTTCTGTAAAGTTTGACTATGCATTTAGCATAAGTGACTATTTTGGTTTGGTCTGATCATTTAGGGGACAGTGTAGGACAGTGGTAGCGCACTCATGACACACATGCTACATCGGGCTGTTTGTTATCACTGAAACCTCTCAGAGGTTTGCCATCACTGGTTAGAGGAGCTCAGTCCAAGGCAATGGCCTCCTGTGATTTTTGTTTAGAAAAAGGGAGGGAAAAATTTTCACCTGACATATTAATTGGCATTATATATCCTATACTTTGGCCAGACTACTTGCTGTTGTTGAAACATATCGTTCATTTTTCTACATCCGTTTTTTATGTGTACTTTTTCCTCAACTGCAGTCTCATCCTTTCTGCCTTTTAAAATCCGTTTCACCAAGCTTTCTTCATATACCAGGTGTGGTGGTACACACCTGTAATTCTAGCACTTTGGGAAACTGAGGCAGGATGATTGGAAGTTTGAATCCAGCTTGGGCAACTTAGCATGACCTGATCTCAAAAAAAAATTTACAAAGGGCTAGGGGTATAGCTCGTTGCAGAGGCTCTGTTTTTAATCTCTAATATGCAAAAAAAAGTGAATAACTCTTCTCTACAGCCATAAGTGGAGATTTCTATATGTCCTTAATTTCAGCTTTCCAAATACACTTCTCTGACTTATTATCTTACTTACTGTATTTTAATGCTTAAAGCTTTTTAAATAATCACAGCATTATATTTCTTTATTTCAAAACTATGAATATAAATTGATATTTTGTGTTTTTCATTTGTTACTTATGACTAATAAACTTTCTGTCATTACAATTAGTAGTAGTACACAATTGAACAAAACCAATATATTACAAATTTAGTTAAATACTAAACATTGAAAATAAAATTTTAATGGAAATATACCCTTCTTCATCCCTGGTTAGTTTATATATCTGGATAAATGTTATGTATGTTTAGAATGAGACTGGATTCAGATTCACACTTATACTCCTGTTTTTCAGAGTTATAAGTGCTTAGAAACCTTGTCACCTTAAGATGGTGGGAGTGTTGTTTTTTTTTTTAACTTCTGTTTCATTTGGAAAACAAAAATCACATAGTGACCTATCATCAAAAATTGTTTTCAGTGATCTATGAAATGGTAACTCATTTAAGAGCCCCTTCAGTTTTGCTGAAAGCAAAGTATTGAAAAACATTTGATTTGCAAATTTGTTGTCCGTTAGTCCTTTAAAGCTTTACGAAAATTTGTTCAAAATCATATGTTGCTCTTTCAATTTGAGTTCTCTTAATCACTTCAATATACTCTGAAAATGCTAAGAAAAATGAAAAGTATTATTTTAGTACACCTTTCCTAAGCAGTTTTTTTAATGAAAGATGCTTTCATGTTGTCATATACATTAAGTGTGTTTGTGTCAAAACTTTTAGGTGGGTTATTTATTGAATTATCAGTTTCGGTTAAAATATTATCATGTAATCTAATTTGTGAAAGTAGCCAGTCAAATAAGATTGACTTATATTCTATCAGAAAAAAGCATGACATCATTTTTAAATTAAACCAATCCAGTAGTAGTCATTTTTAAGAATATTTTTAAAACCCCTGAGAAATAAATTATGAAATACATTTGTAAGAGGTTATTCAAACAATAAAATTAAGATTAAAATGATACAAAGATAAGTCAATTTAAAAAATTAAAATTATGATAATGCTATTTCTCATTGCTTTATTTAATAATAAAGTGATAAGTGGTTTCCGAAGTGAGAAATATGATAAAAAAAATAGTATTCCTTTAGTACATCAATGTCAATCCCAAAGATACTGGGTTTTTGAGAATTTGAGAATTACATATACAAATAAGAAATACATTGGTTTTGTTAGACTGACTCCTTTCTTCCTTCTTCTCTCTCCCTCTCCTATTCCTGTACTGCTGGAGATTGAACCCGGGCCTTCACTGAGCTTCATCCCCAGCCTTTTAAAATTTTTTTTTATTTTGAGATGGTTTTGCTCAGTTGCCAACACTGGACTCAAACTTGGGATCCTCCTGCCTCAGCCTCCCAGAATTTTGGGGATTATAGGTGTACACTATCACACCTGGCTTTGTTAGACTTCTGCCTCAGAATCATACTTTTCCTGTGTATTCAATGAAGGAAGAAAGTATGAATTGCTAAAAATGAGTCAGTTTAGTACATACTGTTTTTTTTTAAAAAATAAGTAGAAAATTAAAAAAAAGTCTGAGCTCAAGATTAACCATAATTTGAGTAAATGTTTCAATATGTAATTTACATTGAAATATGTGTGACTTGCTAATGATTGGCGATGGAATGCCTGCAGGTCTGTGATGGCACTCTGGTTCACCCTGTTTCCTGTCCCTGAGCAGAACAGAGAGAATGATTCTTCTCCTTTTTTCTATAGAGCTGGTGTGCGTTATTCTCGAAGCTTGTATTCTTGGGGGTCTTACCTTTTACCCTGGGTGTTTACCCAAAGTTTATTTTCTATCAGCTGTTAAGAGAAAGAGGTTTTCTGTTGTTATGCCTAAAATTTCATGATCTGTGTCCTCGATTTACAGTGAATTTTAGAAAGGAGAGTTTTCATAACCAGAATACTTACTGCTAGCTCCACAACAGGACAGGACATTCCTATACTTCAAGAGGGCTAGTAACTTGTAAACTCCTATAGCCTCACCCAGTATAAACACAGAATCAGTCACTTATCTGGAAACTCATGGCTCTTATAAATCCGATCGAGGAAAACATTAGCCCTGATTATAAATTAGCTTCCACAGGTAATATAATTCATTGCAACAGTGGATTTTGTCAGGTATATATATCAGCATATTTCCAGTTATGATGATTATAAGGTGGTCTGTATACTCTGCCTTGGAGAACTGTTTTTGGTAATATCTAGGTAGTACAGTGTGTCCTTGCACTTTCTTTGTGAGTTTGAATTTCCAGTGGTTTCTGAATTTGATGTAAACATTTGTTTTATTCAGGCAACAAACAATAGAACATTATACCATTATGTTAGATTTGGAGATACTTTTGGGGGAAGGGCTCAGTTCAGCATTATTTAGGTAATGTTTATCTCAAATTGAAGAAAATAATTGAAATACCATATTTAAAGCATTCAGCAGAGCTATTAAAGGAACATGAAATTTCAGATACCTAAAATAGAAAGTTGGTTTTGATACTCTAGGCATCTGGAGCTCATAAGATATTTTTCCTTTTTTTTCTTTGAGACTGAGGCGGGGGATCACTGTGGGTTCAAGGCCAGCCTGAACAATGTAGTGAGACCTTGTCTCAAACAACAAAATAACAACAACAAGAACAACAAAAAACCCCTTATTTTTTCTGTAGCTTCTGTAGAATTGGTATGAATCTAATTAAAATCATTCATTTTAATGTTTAATATAGTGCACTTAAGCTTTTATATAACAATTTTGTTATAATCCAAATTTTTCATTGAAAGTATTAAAGTAATATTTAGAAAGTAATGTAAAGATGCCTTTCTTGTTGGTCTAATTAGCTCCATTTTTAGAAAAACATGTATATCTTTTATCATAGCATTCATGTAATAATAAGTAACCATGTTAGTAGAATATGATTCAAGATAGGATCATTTAAAAAGCAAGATTGAGTTGTGAAATAGAGATCAATTATTAATATTTTTAAAATAAAAAATTGTGCAATGCTAAACAGTTGACATAGCTAAAAACAAGTTTGACTTTTAGCCAATTTTTTTTTTTTTGGTAGCGGTGCTGGGGATCGAACTCCAGGGCCTCGCACTTACTGCGCAAGCACTCTACCACTGAGCTAATCCTCAACACTTATAGCCTCTTTTAAACATAAGAATATTAAGTCTTTTGCAAATTATTTGATTGGTTAAGGTAATGTATGGAACAGTTTCAAAAATATTCTCAAGTAATTTCTAAAATGAATATGTAATATTTTAAAAATGATGATTACATTCACTTCAGTGAGTTTTAAACTAATTCCAAAATCAAAATTTAGTCATGGCAAAAATAAAAGTGCTTATATTTAATTTAAAATTGTAACCAAATTGAGAACTACTTTATTACTATATTTATTATTTTATATACACACAATTTACATGCATCCCAAAATATTTAACTACCATATGTATGAAAATATGGAACACTTCACCTGTTTACTTGTCATCCTTGTGCAGAGGCTATGCTAATCTTGTATTGTTTCATCTTTAGTAAATGTGCTACTGAAGCAAGCACAACTATACAATGTATTTGACTAGAATTTTCTAGGATATTTTAACAGTAGTAAAATTTTAATCACATGACCTTCATGTAATCAAGTTGCTGTGAATGGTCAAGAAAAATTGAGGGGAGTCACTTGCTGGGTCCTCTTTTTTAAATTTAAAGTAAGATAAAACATACATACATATTTCTGGGGATATGTGCTACCTAACTTTGAGTATTTTCCTTTAAGTGGAAGGAGTAGAATTTGTTGGTTTTAACTTTACTACTTAGTTATGTGACCTTGATTATGTTTCTTGGTGTCTGTAAGCCTTAGTTTACACTGTGGGTAGCATAGAGTGACCATAAAGTCGGGAAATGATGTAGCACTTACATTCCTGTAGAGAGCCACTTAAATCAAGAGGTGCAGAAGATGTCCATAAGCACTGTTTTTAAGAACAAAACTCTGGAAATAACTCCTATTTCCAGAGTGAATAAATACATTGAAAATGAATAGACCATAGTAATTCCTCATATGGAAGAATATAAAAAATATGTTGAATGAAAAAAGTGAATAATATCAGAATATACACTATGATCCTATTTTTATAAAAATTAAAAATGTAAAAGTGCAATGGTTTGGATATGGTTTGTACTCACAAAAGAGAACACTGGAAGTTTGGTTCCCAGGGTAACAGTATTAAGAGGTGGTAGATCTTCAGGGGGTGAGGCCTAGTGGCAGGTCATTAGGTTTCAGGGGCCCTGCCCTCAGAAGGATTAATGCTTATCTCTGGTGTAGGTTAGGTCCCAAGAGACTGGATTAATTATCTTGAGAGCAGATTGTCAGGCAGTAAGGCCATCCCATATGTTTGGCCCATGTGTATTTGAAGTGTTGAATGTTGGAGTCCTGAAATATCAGAATCTCTAAAGTCTAAAGTCCCGAAAGATCAAAATTCTAAAAATATAGTAGTTCTGGAAAAAATAATTAAAAATTTGAGACATTTACATTTAAAGGGAATTATTTGAGAAATGTAATTAATGGAATGCTTAATTCCATTAAGCTTTGGGAAGTGGCCCCATAAGCCACTTCAAACAGTATAATAGACAGTACTAGCATACATATTTTTTGTGAGTATAAGCACCCCAGAATACTAACAAGTCATGAATATATAACAGCGATAAGCAGATAAACTGTTCATAATAGGTCAAAAAGTGAAATATATAAGTGTGTGATTGTATGCACCCAGCTTTATATCTGTTTCCATGTGAAATAGTGTGACAGACAACCTAAGTCACTTGACAGGATCAACCAGACAGGAAACCACAGTGGGTCACCACTCAAGCAGTCTCAAAAAGCTGAAAGCTCTAGAAATAGTCTTTCACAAATGCAAATGTACAAAAAGTATGTCTCTTTGTTGAGGAAGTTTAACCATTTTACCTAGTGCTTACACACTAAGTCAGGATTGTGATAATATAGTCTCAGGAAGTCTAATTTGCAAAACATGCATAAAATGCATTAGAACTCTCTAAAAGTACACAATTTGTACCTCCAGTTTCAGAAATGTTGCAAAGATGAAATACATAGCATAGCAAATGGTAAAAAAAAAAAATACTGACATCTTAATAGTGTGATACATTGCATATTCCCAAAAATGATTCAGATTTATATATAAATTCACTGATTGAAGAGTCTAGTAGGTGGCCAAGGATTGTTAGTAGGGATAAAATGAAGAAAAATGCAGACAGAGGGATCTGTGTGTTCATTGTGTAACTTGCCATACAGAGGAAAGAGAGGAGGGTGAGGCCCAGTCATAAAATAAAACCCTAACCCTAATGAAGCCATAAAGAAGAATTTAAGGTTGTAGAAGGACTGAAAAATTGAAGAACCAACCTGCAAGTTAACATATTGGGGAATTGGGGAGTTAGCTCAGTGATAGAGTGCTTGCCTAGCAAGTGCAAGGCCCTGAGTTCAGTTCCCAGCACCCCCCCAAGTATTGGTAAACTATCATAAATATATCTATTTTCTTCAGTTTTTTAATTCTAGTAAGTTGACTGTCAGTATACATAGTGGATGCAAAAATAGCTATTGTCTCCAGTGGCAGTTGGAGAGTATCTAAAGCTTTATATTTATGACAATGTACAAACCCCATACATTGTTGTGATGCCAATTTTAGTACCAAGTGACACAATTCTAAGTGTATCCCTCTGCCTCTCTTCATGGGGATTGCAGTTTTCAGAATTTTAAGCTTTTGAGATTGTGATTTTGGGGATTTTAAGCTGTAGAAATTTTGATCTTTCAGGATTTCAGTATTGAGATTATGACATTTGGAATTGTGTCTTTTAGGATTACTTCCTCTTAAAAAATACTTATTATAATGTGAACTGTCTGGTGAAAAACTCAGTTTTTGTATGTTGAGAAGTCTGTTTATTTGAATTTCAAAGATATTTTCAAGGCATAGAATTCTATGTTGCTAGTTTTTTCTTTCAGTATTTTGAAGATGTTCTCTTCCTTTTAATCTGCCTTGTTTTTGATGAGAAATCTGCTCTCATCTTTCTTTATTTGACTTGTGTCTCTTTTTCTCTGAATCCTTTCACATTTCTTGTCATTGGTTTTTTGATTATGATGTGCCTGTATATAATCGTTTTCATGTTTCTTTGTTCTTGGTGTTCACTGATCTTTTTTGACCTTCAGGTTTTTAGTTTTCAACAAATTTGAGGCAGTTTTGGACATTATTTCCTCAAATGTTTTTTCTGTATGCCTCCTATCCTGCCACTGTTTTGGGGATTCCAAGTGTATGTATAGTAGGCCAATTGATTCTCTATTTATAGCCCATTGATTCTCTATTTATATTTTAAATTCTCTTCTTTTTCTGTATTTCATCTTGCAAAGTTTCTCTTACTTTGTCTTCAAGGCCACTAACCTTTTCTCTTAAATATCAGATATGCTGTTAATTCTATCTAGTGTATTTTTCATTTCACATATTGTAGTTTTATCTGTAGGAATTTGGTTTGGGTTTTTAAAATGTGACTTTTGTGTCTACTACATATTAAAAACATATTGAATACAGTTATGGTAATTGTTTTTAAGATTTATTAGGCAGGATCTGAGTATAGCGCTAATAATTCTCCACTCCTGAACAAAGACTTTTCCGTAGACTCTACCGAAGTGACCGTGAATCATGAAGTTTTTTTTGTTGTTGTTGGGCTGGTGGAAACAGGTACTATTCTTAGCACTATGTGAGTGCCAAACACTGTTAGATTTATGTAAACATTTCTGATTGTTCTTTCTTGGGCTTTCTTGGTTTTCATATTTGTGTGCTGAATTCTTAAGAGGAATAATCTGAAATTCTATAACTCTATAGACCTCCCTTCTCTATATAGTTCCCTTTATAGCTAGCTCCTCTCCAGAAAATTCTAACAACTTTGTCTACATCTTTTAGTTCTGTCTCCTCAACTCATGCCATCTGCTCATCTCCTCTGGCTCACCCTTTCCTGCACTGAATCTGCCCTCTTCTAAGGCATCTTCATAAGCCTACCGCTCTGAGTTTTGCTTTATTCTTTTTTTTTTTTTTTTTTTGTAGTGCCGGGGATCGAACTCAGGGCCTTGTGCTTGCAAGGCAAGCACTCTAATCACTGAGCTAAATCCCCGGCCCCTATTCTTCTTGGTAAACAGGAACACTCTTTTTTACATGCTTAGGGTTTTTAAAAAATCTGTATTTTGAAATAATTTCAAATTTACTGAAGAGTTGTAGAAATAGTAAAAACAACAAAAATCCCTCAGATTTATCAATTATTAGCATCCTGTTACATTCGTTTAATCACACATGTTGGCGCCACCAAATCTTCCCCTACCACATATTATTTTTTCTGAACCATTCAAGTTGTAGACATGTCCGTCAACCCATACATCATTTTTATTTATTTATTTTTTTCCTGTGCTGGGGATTGAACTCGGGCCCACCTATACACTAGGCAAATACTCTTATCACTGAGCTACATCCCCAGCCCTTAAACTCCTGTGTTCTTCAGTGCATATTTTCCAAGAAGAGGGTCATTCTTTTGTATAACCACTAAACATTTATAAAATCAGGAATTTCGACATTTTTGATGTATACTATTATCTCATATATTTTCATGTTCACAATCTGCCAGTTTTCTCAATAATGTCCTGCATATAACATTCCCCAGTACGGCATCAGGCATTTCTCTTATGAAGAATAGAATTGATAGGCTCTTCTTGAATTTCAGAAAGCTGTAGGTTGGGGTTATCTAATTGTCCTTCTGAGTGAAGCACTTCACAGATCTTACTTTAATGTTCTATAAGTAACCTAACATAAGTTCTTTTAAAATTTTTCTGCTTTTCTTCTTGTTCTTAACTGTCTTGTGTGTCCCCAGTTCCTTAGAGAGTCAGACTTGGTGGGCCTGGAAGGTCATGACTGCTGTTGTATGGACAGTGCTTTCCCTACCACATTTCTCATATTTGCTTACAAATCTAGACCATATCATGTGCCCATTCCCAGCCCACCCAGGTATGTGTATGAGGCATAGTTTGACATAATCATGATATTAAGAATACAACATTATTTATTTTCCTGGAGTATCCTGTAGTAGGACTGGTGCAGAGGGCACTCCAACTGGCTGCTATGGCAATATGTATCTACACATCCTGTTCTTCTAGAACGGTACCTACTATGTTGGTAACATCAAGAGGTGATTTACTTGGTGAGTTATTTTCAGAATATTAATACCATGATATTTAAGTTTATTTTAAACAATGATAATGTTGAAAATGGATATAAAACTGGAACAAGGATTTTCAGTAACTTAATACCTTCCATTAGTTAGTAACATTGTAATGCAACCATGGCTATTAAGTTTGCTTTCTTAATTTGACCTGATTAAGAGGTATAAATGTAACGCTGTCTTTTCTTTTTATATTTCTGTTACTGCAGAATTATTTAATGTTTTCCTTAAAAGAGCTTTTCAAGACTTCTGTGAATCTGTGTAGATTGTTTGAAGTTAACATTTTTCAGAAGCCAAAACTAGACTTTTCACAGTGTGCAGTTTGTCTTTGAAATTTTCCTGCATTGGGTATAACTTGTTTATATGTTCCTGTTATTTAATATGAGTGAAATATTAAAAACTAATTGTTTAAAGTACAGCATTTAAATTAATTCCATATATAATTAAAAATTTTAAATACATTAACATTTCACAACATAGTCTATGATTGGGATTAGGACTGTCTGTATTTGCTGTTCAAATACTCGTATATTTGATATTTGGATAAAATGCTGTTTTTCATATCCAGCGTATTTGTTTAAAACTTTAGAGGAGATAGACTAGGGAACTTGGAAAAATTATATTTAACATAAAATAATTTGATTATGTTTAGATATTGAAAGTAAAGAGTAGATTTTGGGACTCTCAATCTTTTATGACCATTAGATTTTACAAGTGTACATCCTTTAATGATGTGTTACTTTCCTGTTATATATAAAACATTTACTCTCTGGGTCATGTTTGAAATGGGATAAAGAAAGGGAAAAATGAGATGAGATGCCCTCTTGATTTTTTTTCTAGAGGATATGAAATTATTCCATTTCCTTGAACAGACTTTCCTAAATGATAAACCTTGTTTCTCAAGAGGAAACACATCTTTATTTTGAAGCACAATACTTTCCTTGTACATTGTGTGAACTATTAAGGGTGTTGACATTTTTTAAAAAGCTGTCTGACTGAACCTGCTATTTACAACAAGCCCAGGCCAGCCAGAACTACTTTGGGAAGGTGATACAGACTTACTGAAGTTAAAACTACTATATGGCAAGATTACTCTAGAGACATAAAGTCTGGGTTTTGACTTCAGGAAATATCATTTTGGGAATTACTTTCTAAGTAGGATTATAAATAAAAATTTGAAGAATGCATCAGAAATGAATTAAGCTACCCTACTGACTGGAACTCATTGCCAATTTTTAAAAAGCATTTTGATTACTATTATTTGAAATTAAGACTGTTCAAAACTGAATTTTGGAACTGAGAATGAAGACTAAAAGAACATGGTCTTTTCTAGCAGTGAAAATATGATTACATTATTATGAGTTGATTATGAGAAGCTACTAATAGATATTTAACCTATATGTAATATTATATAATAAACATACTTGGTTTCTTTTCCTGCTTCCTGATACATGCAGCTCCTAAACCCTTGGAACTTTGTATTTTGTGTAATAATGATGTGACTGGGGGATCCTCCTAGATAGCCTCAGGATTGGGGGGACTGGTTGCCAGAGGGAACTATCATATTATTAAAGCACTTCTGTGAATCTGGTTAGATTGTTTGAAATTAACAGAAGTGTACTACCTTCAGGTAGTGAAGAGGGGCTGAAAGGTGTTCACTCATGGCCAGTGGCATAATCATCCATGCCTACATAATGAAGCCTCTCTAAAAACAATAAGGGACAGAGCTTCTGGATAATGAATCACATGACGGTTCCTGGAGGGTGGTACTGTATATCCATAATAAGCATGGAAGTTCTGTGCCCCTTCCCACATGCCCTGTACTATGCATCTCTTCCAACTGAACTGTTCATCTATATTCTTTATATTGAATGCATTAAAAGTAAAGTGTTTCTCTGAGTTCTCTGAGTCCCTCTAGAAAATTCTTTGAACCCAAGGTGGGTGTTGTGGCAACCTTAGTTTATAACTGCTTAGTCAGAAGCATAGGTCACAAGCTG
This sequence comes from Hystrix cristata, assembly GCA_004026905.1. Taxonomy (NCBI): domain Eukaryota; kingdom Metazoa; phylum Chordata; class Mammalia; order Rodentia; family Hystricidae; genus Hystrix; species Hystrix cristata. The sequence continues at coordinate 25,566 of PVJO010010806.1, read as the reverse complement.
GAGCTTGTGATTGACATCAGAAATAGAAGGGGAAGAGAGGTCCAGGTCCTTAACCCATGGTATCTGTCTGCAGGATTATAGGGTCAGAATTGAGTTAAATTATAGGATACCTAATTTGTATTTGTATTAGTCTTTTTCCCTATCATTGGGGCAATACGCCTGACACTCGCAGCTTAAGGAGAAGTTTATTTTGGTTCATAGAATCAAAGGGTTCAGTCCATGGTTACCTGGCTCAAAGGCATACACATCGTGTCAGAAGGGCATGGCAGTGGAAAGGTGTTCACCTCAGGGCTGCCAAAAGCAGAGAGAAGGGAGAAGCGAGCCCTGGACTGGTGTCCAGTCAAGCACCACCTCCTAATATAGCACATTGATCTGTGAACTCATAAATTAGTCTGCTGATGAAATGGCACCCCACGGCCAATCACCTTCTGAAAGCCCCACCTCTGAACACATTAGATTTTGGGAGTTCATTTTAGATTGATACCATAACAGTATTGCTGGAGAATTGCTTGCTATCTGTAGAAAATCCCCCTTACATCTGGGATCAGAAGTGCTGCACCGACTTGTGTATGAGAGTAGAAGAAAATGTTTCATTTTGTCCTATATCTGTATTATGTCTAATTGAAAAATTAAAATACTTAACTCTGTGCCTCTAAAATTAAACTCTTGATGTCAAATCATGAATTATGCCCCTCATTGTCATATACAACCAGGGGAAGAATTAAAATCAGGAGTCAGTCTAGGATTCATAGTTATTCTCTGGATTCTTGTTCCTAAGTGACAGAAATGATTATTCATTTAAATATTAAGACAGTTATCATTTTTATGCTGTTTATGATATGGGTGTATATGTACTGAAGTCTATATGTTATGTGCATGTAGCATAAGTCTATACATGCTGTATGATATATATTTATAATAGTGTAGCATATATATGTATATATATATATATAGAAAACGTCCATAGTAGAGAACAATACATTTCTAGACTATTTCCACTTTGTAATATAGAGAAGTAATTATATCAGTGATCCTAAGTGTATTTAGTTACAATATTAATTTTCTAGACTGTTTCCCTTTGCCTGTTTCAAAGTTGTGTTACAGAATTATTGGTTGCAGCTATTGTATGCATTATTTTTTGTTTTAGCTCTCAGTCATTGTGGACTATTGTTACAGGATCAGCTTAAAACTGAATATGATTGTGATTCTTATACAAATATAAAATGAATATGTATCAAAGATTTTATTTAACTTATTAACTAATGATATGATTGCTGTTGAAGTACCACACATTTATAGTCAAAGAATGCTGAAATGAATGCAAAACTTGTAAAACTGATGAATAACCACTGGACAATAATCATCCTGCCTTCATAGGATGCAACTTCCATCCCTATGGACAGGAATCATTTGTATTACTATCAATTTCCTACGAGTTAACTTCTTTCCCTGCAGACTTGTAAAATAGCAGAGTCAATTAAAGACAAATGGATGAGCAAGCCAAAGACCCATTAAATTCTGTTTATTCACAGATTTTCCTTATTGTTCAGTACTGGTAACTGTTAATTTATATTAGTTTGATTTTAGTAGCTGCAGGAGAGAAGTTGTTTCGTGTCTACACAAGTATTTTAATTTAGTCATGTTAATTCTGTGAAGGCAGGAACCATACGTTGCAGGAATCTGTAAATGAATAAAATGATGTTCTGTGTATAAATGCAAAAATTGATTGGTTAAACCTATGTACTGATTCAGAAAGTAGAAGAAAATAGTGGTTTTGTAAGTCTAATCTTATTTGGATTATAATGGGGGAGCCAGTTATGATCACATGTGGAAAGTTAGAATCTTTCACTAACTAAAGTGAGTTTTTCCTGCCTCATTGAAGTTTTGTATATCAGATTTTAAACTGAGTATAACTTTTAACTCAAAAATAATTAGGTGCCCTGAACCAACAAATAAGCAAGTATGACGTTATTTTTATGAAATGCTCATATTTTATGATTTGACTCTGATGTTTGCTCTCTTATCAAATAAGTTATACTTTCCCTTTTATAATTAATAATAACATATTGGAAATAACTTTTAGCATATCCTCCTTATGAGATAGGAGAGTGGAATACCATGTAACTTTACCTACCTACTCCTACTCCTGTAAGCCAATCAGATAGTCCCACCTGGTCAAATGACTGTGAAGCAAATGATAGATGTTAGATTAAATGAAGCCGTGGAGTAGCTGAGAGTCCAGTGGTAAGGAAGTAGGATGTGATTTTATACGTAAAGTTGAAGCCAGCAGTTTTTAAGAAACCATGCAGCAGAACCCAGATTTCAAAGAGTTCCACATTTATTTAAATGACCAGATATTCAAACAGAAGATAATTTTTAAATGGTACAGTAGACAATACCAGGATGTTTTAAAAATACTGAGATAATGCAGAAAGCTCTGGGTAGATTATAATCATTAACACTTGATGAGTGCTTACTGCATCAAACAGTACGTTAAGTTCTTTACATGCATTAACACACTTATTCATTACAATGACTTTATAGGATAGCTGCTCTTAATATTTTCATTTTACACATGAAGAAAGTGAGGCATGGTGCTGAATAACGCAAAGTAATTTACCCAAGATTTAATTCTAGTGGTAGAGCCAGGATTTGAACCCAGTATGTCTGACTTCAGAGATTGTGTTCCTCCTATTATACTGTGCCCCTTCAGAAGAATGAAATCCAAACTGAGCTTAGCCCTTGGCTTTCATAGCCCCTCGTTCAGTGTATCTAACTAGAAAATAAGAGCTTACATCTTAGATTAGGAGAGTCAGGAGAAAAGCTAGTGAGAGGAAGTCTAAGGCAAGGAGAGAAAAATCGGACTATTCTTTGGTGGGGAAGGTCAGAAACATTTATCAGGTTCATAAAAAATTCTTCACATTTTTATCCTCTGCTGTTTCTGTTGAGGATACACGGTCAATTATGTTTTCAGGCTTTTCTTAAAAATAAGAACCATTTTCCAAGTTAAAAATTTAACTTTATTGCAATGTATAAAGCAGATAAAGTGGCATTTTACTTACAGATGTTTTTGTAATTTGATATTTATAAGATCAGTGAGACTAGTCATACTTTGATAGAAACAAAATTTGAAAGTGGGTGTTGTAGATGATTGTTGGTGATCTTCATCTCAGCATTCAGTTGTTTCCATAGTTTGTTCTGGTTACTCAGTATTGAGATAAAAGGTGAAAATGACCCTAGTAACAGAGTGGTAGGCAGTCATTCAGTCACTCCCCACCTCCTTTCTTGGTATGTCTTTCCTGATTATAAGACATTTCAGAATTTAGGGCATGTGAGGAAGTCTGAGTTTGTGTGTGTATGTGCGTGTGTGTTGATGTGTTGATGTGTGGGCATCAAACCCAGGGCCTCATGCATGCTAAGCAGGTATTCTACCACAAACTAGACCTCTAGCCCTCGAGAGTCTTTTTAATTTGCACCTTAGGGATACTCGCTGTGCTATAGCCAGGTAATTTATCTGAAGGACATCAAATTAAACTGAAAGTGTGCTTACTAGCCCCATCTATCAGAGATCAAGGAAATGGGGAGTTTGGCGGGACAGTAGCCGGGTATATAGTGTTAGTTCTTTTTTTTTTAAACTGGCTTGTTGTCTCTTGCCCATCTGATTTAGCAGATGTTTGTAATCAGAAAATGGGTGCAGGCTCCCAGCACCAAAGATAGAGAAGGAACAAAGCTAAATATTTCAGTATCAGGTAGGATAGCACTTACAATCTCTGGATCTTCCCATTATGTTTTGACGTATGATGTTTCTTCCTCAGGTTTTCCCGAGACGAATTTCCTTTTACGTTGGTGATTGTATAGCTCTAGTTAGATCTCTTGTATGTGAAATAATATATAACATATAAGAAGCATAAAGAAAAAAAATTTAATACAAGTGGATCTGCTCCCTAGATTAAAAAATAGCATTACCAATGCTTTTGAAACCATTTATAGATCTCTTCCCAATTGTATTCTTCTCCTTCCCCATCAGAGATAATCATTGTACTAAGTTTTGAGATAATCACTTTCTTGTTTTTCTTTATGGATTTCTCATTAGAATGTGTTTAGTTTTAATAACTTTGGAGTTTTATATAAATGAACTCGTAAGCATTCTTTAGCTTATTTGTTCAACATAGTTTTGAGGAGTCATCCATGTTGTTGTGTTGCTTACTTTATATTTCATTTGTTCTCCATTGTCCTTATTAATGAACTTTAGGTTGTTTCCGGTTTTTAACTATTTCAAACTTCGCTACTATTTACAATTTTATAAATGTTTTCTGTTACAAATGAGAGGCTGTCGCGGACTTTTTCTTTTTTCTTTTGGGGGGCAGGTGCTGGGGATTGAACTCAGGACCTTGCACTTGCTAGGTAAGCGCTCTGCCACTTGAGCTAAATTCCCAGCCCCATCATGGACTCTTTAAAGCTCTTCAGAGGAGGAATTTATTCAGTTTTGATAGTCAGAGGTGTCTTTCTTTTTTTTTTTTTAATCTAAACCAGTTATATGTAAGCTTATTTCCTTTTATTCTAGAGATTAGATTATTCTAGAGATCCTTTTATTCTAGAGATTTATTCTTACTTCCTTTTATTATTGATTGCCTGGGCTCAGAAGTCCATCTCTTTCATGTCTAATTTTGGACAAGTTATTTAACCTCTCTGGCCTCACATCTTCACTTGCAAACTACCTTGTATGGTAGAGTCAGTGAGTTAATATGTATAAGGTGCCTGAAATATGGCAAACATTCAATAAATATTAGCTGTCATTATTTTTGTTCTAACATAATGAAAATGGAAAAAAAATGTTGTCATTATCTTCAATAGGAGGCCTGGTTATATATTTAAATTCAATACTCCTCAACTCCTACTCTTTTTAAGTCTTGTTTAACAGAATTTTCATTTAAATTATGTCCAAATCAATTATATGTAATTTACTTATTTATTTATTCAATAGACATCTAGTTATACCTGATATTGTGCAAGGCAAACAATGGTCAACTAAACTGACACAGTATCTGCCCTTAAGAATTTAGTAGGGATTAAAGGCATAAAATAAATACACAGATACCAAATTTCAAATTAGCGCTATGAAAGGAAAGAATATCTGTTACAAAGAGGCAAAGCAAAAGATGGCTATATTAGATGGAAAGATTGGAGAAAGACTCTTAGCAACCGATATATAAACTACAACAAAAGCTAGGTTTGGGGAAGCATATTCCCTTCAGAGGGGCCAGCATGTGCTGAGTCCCTCTAGTGGGAAAGAGTCCGGGGTATTGCAACCCCAAGAGAAGCCACAGATTAGAGTTTAGTGAATAAAACAGGAACTGCATGAAGTGGAGTTGGAGAGGACGACATAGTAGAAAGTGAAATCTCCGGAGCAATGAGTGCTTTGAGCAGGGAATGGTGGTACACACCTGTAATCCCAGCTACTCTGAGGCTGAAACAAGCAAAACTATAAGTTTACAGCCAGCCTGGGTAAGCAGTGAAACTCTGTTTCAAAATGTAAAATAAGGCTGAGGATGTAACTCAGTGGTAGAGCATCCTTGAGTTCAATTTTCTTTTTTTTTTTTTTAAATCCAATGTCAGTTTATTGGCCTTAATCTTTTTTTTTCTTTGTGGTTTTTGTTTTGTTTTGTTTTGTTTTGTTTTGGTGCTGGGGATCGAACTCAGGCCCTTTGTGCTTACCAGGCAGGCACTTTAACCATTGAGCTAAATCCCCAGCCCCTTGAGTTCAATTTTCAATACTGAAAAAGATGTGTTTTGTATACTAATAAGAGTTTTATATGCTAATGAGATGACTGCTGGCAGAAGGTCTCCTAGATGGTGACTAGTTAGCCACAAGGACCAAGGAATAATTAAATAACTAGAACTTTCAGCCCTATTTTCTGATATCCAGAGCAGGAAAAGACACAGGAAGTTGAGTTAATTTGCTAACCAATGATTTAATTGATCATGCCTGTCAATGGAACCTACGTAAAAACCCCTAAACAACATAGTTCAGAGAGCTTGCAGGTTGGTGAACACATTTAAGATGCTTCAAGGGTGGAATATCCATAGAAGATATGGAAGCTCTCCCCTGTGCTCCCCACTCATCTTGTCCTCTGCTTTCCTTGCATTTGGCTGTTCCTGAGGTGTATTCTTTATAATAAACCAGTAACATTAAATAAAGTACCTTCCTGAATTGGGTGAGCCCGTCTCGCAATGTAATGAGCCTGAGGTCATGAGAACCCTTGAATTTATAGCAGGGCAATCAGAAGTACCAATGACAACTTGAACTTGTGACCAGCATCTGGAATGGAAGTAGTCTTATCCCTGCAGATTCTGATGCTATCTCTTGGTATTTGCAGTGTTGAATTGAGTTGTAGGACACCCAGTCAGTGTCCAAAGAGTTGGAAAATTGCTTTTGGTGTCAGGAGTGTAACAGCAGCCCAGAGTGGTACATTCAAGGTTTTACAGGCCAGTTTTAAACTTCATAATCACTTCACAAGAACAATGAATGGGAATTTTAAGTGGATTTGAGGTAGGAAAGGGAAAAACCTATTTTACATCTTAAAGGATCTGAGGCATAGAGAAGGCACTGACTATAGTTAGGAGACTGTAAAGGTTTTTGAAGTGGCAGTGGAGATGGCGAGAACTTGACATCAGAAATGTTTAGGACATAGAATAGACAGGGCGGGGTTATGGTTGTATTTGTACCCATAGCTGGTGAGAGAGAGAGATGTCAAGGATGAATCATGTTTTTGGCTTATCAACTTTTTATGGGCAACTTTTAAACATGCTTGTGTTTACAACTTTTCTCTTTAGTTGTATCCTGTAATGGAATTCAGTACTTTAAAAAAAGAGAGAGAGATATAATTAATGTGGATTCCAAATTGTATATACAGTACTGATTTCTTTTTATATTACCTAGCAATACAGTAATTAATTTATTAAATCTTTGAGAAGGCACAATGAACAAGGCACTGGTTAGACACAGTGAGAGTGATTAAAAAATGAATATAGGCACAATTCTAAAATATTAACATCCTGATTTCCTCAGTGACTTCTTGATATTTTGCTGTAAGTTGTATCCTATAGGTTTTAAATACTCAAAAAATTCAAAAGTTGCTTAAAATATATACTATATGTTTTCAAAGTTTATTTCTCCATCTAGTCTTTATTTGCTCTGACCAATAGTCTTCTACAAATCTATCCAAACCTTTAATTATATTTTGTTATGTATTCATAACACATTTATAGGTTTCTGTCCATTATAAAAATAATACAATAGTAACTTTTACTTATTTATATATTTTGATCTTAAAACACTCTCCAGCAAGTTTTGAGGGCTGCAAATTTTTTTGTGTGCTATTCTGGGATTTGGTAATTACTCCACTCTTAGCCTCTTCATGGACTTCATTCATGCTTTAGGAAAAGTCCTTTTTTGTTTTGCTTTTGTCCTTCTAGACAGGGTTGTCTTGATTCTTTTTGGGTTTACATTTACATAAATCTATTACATTCTTGATTGTGTTTGCTACTACTAAAAGAGAACTCTAACAAGTCTGTTATTTCTCTTTTGATTTTTTAGGTACTTTGTGTGAAGCAGTCATCTATGTCATGGCAGAAAATACTCTGCTAACGCTGGGCCTGCTCTTTAAATGTTTCCCTTTGCATGGGTCTTAGCTGTTGATAAAACTTAGAGCATACAGGCAGTTTGTATTCACCTAATAGGTATGTTATAGGAAACCTCACAGATTTTTTTAGACTTTCTCTTTTTTAGTGAGGCTATTTAAAAAGCATGTTTCCTATTATGCTATTGTTTTTCATATTTTATTTTTTTCCTTTTATTCGACTATAGGTAAAAGCTAGGTTTGTGAGCTTATAATTTTCAGAATCCTGATAATGTCCCTGCCAGCTTCAATATTTTATATTTCAATGGAATTTTTCTAAGCTTTGGGCACAGCTCCATATTTTAAAATACGGGTTCTTCAGTTTGCTAAGTACAGTGTTACTTCTTTTAGCATCACAGAAATACCTACCGTTGAACTTTTAGATCTAGAATGATCAGTTCATGCTGGGTTTGATGGTGCAGGCCTGTAATCCTAGCATTTGGGAAGCTGAGACAGGAGGACAGCTGTGAGTTTGAGGCTAGCCTGAAATACAAAATGAGACCCTGACTCAAAAAACAAAAAACAAAACAAAAAATTGTTAAATCATCTTTAATGAGGCCTTTGCTCATTTGTAGTCGATTTTCTACCCCAGCAGTTTTTGTACTTCTTGTTTTCTTAATTTTGTCTTTTTTTGTGGGGTGGGCCCAAGAAATAATCTTTATTGCTAGGGGTGCATGTTGTTATATAGGTTATGCTCTTACGAATTTCCCAGCTACTCTTTTCCTCTTAAGTAGTTATGGCTTAATCTGAGATTTTATGTAATGGTACAGAGTGTCCCACAAGTCTTAGTGTAGTTTTCAGCTTTAAAACTTTACAAGTGTAAATGCTACAGACATAGGAAAAGAAACTCATTTGAAAGCTTATTTAAATTTCTTTTATACTCATTTTTATAATTTTTAAACAATAGAATTTTAAGTTTAATCTTTTCATTTCAGTCCTTTTGATTGAGAAATGCATACATTGAAAAAATGGTTGACTGTGCGTTATCAATTGAGCTCAAGTTCATGACAGTAAGAAGAAAATTCATTTCCAATTATAATAAGGAACCTCCCTACATACATTTCATTAACAAATAGATGAAAAGTTCAGGCACTGGACTTAGTTCACAGCAAGTCTACTTCTGGGAGATGCCAAAAAATAAGGGAACTGGATAAAATCAAGACCATTTTAGAATAGAGTTCTCCAAACATGCACTGCATTTTTGCTGAATCAAATATTCCAAAACCAAAGGTCACAGAATTCTTACAGTGAAACTACAAAACGTATATACATGTTTATAAGCTACAAAAAGTTTACCATTCTAAGTAATAGTCCTGTCAAATAGTGAAATGAAAACTTGAAAATTCAAAGATATTCTTGACCAGTCAACCTTTTCTTAATGAGCGATCTTTCCACTTAAGTGGCAGTGTTGTCTGTCAAAATTGCTGCTTTTGGTGTACAGAAAAGCCATAAAAGTTTGGCAGCACAAAAATTTCCCAAAGCTAGTGTTTGCTGCACCATTAGGGAGTCCTACATTATCATCCCTTTCTTTTTTATTGAGTTGTAATTCATATACTGTGAAATTTACCCCTTTAAAGCACATAGTTTAGGGGTTTTTAGTTTGCCACTGTCACCCACTCTTTAACTGAGAATATTTTTTATCATTCCCAACATTAATCCCAAGTGTTTTAGCAGTCACTCCCCATTTCCCCTCCTCCTCACCTGGTAATAATATAATATGTGGCTTTTTGAGTCTGTTGACCTTTCTTTTTGAAGAATATAATACAGTCAAAGTGAATCTTAGCAATACTTCAGGATTTTATAATTTCCCTGCTTCCATGCTTATCGTTTCAACAAAGCAGAGAACCTGTTGTTATGCATTATATGTGGCAAAGTTTCTGAATGACGCTTTCTCAGGCTAATGGCTCAGTAGAGGAAGTCTTCTTGCTTGCTCATTATCTGTCACCTGTTCACTTTCCATTAGACCCCTCTGAAGTTAACTGAAAGTGAATATGCAACAGTCTTTCTAGTGACTGAACCAGCTGTGGGCCATAGGTATGTCTTTAGGTATTTGGGTGCAATCAACATGAATTTCCTAACTGTGATCCCTAGAAAAATCTAGATGCAATGGCAATATAGCAACAGTGAATATCCTAGTGCCCAGATCTGTTTTTAAATATCATTTCCGCCTAAAAGGAAAAGGGCTTTTTAGAGAAATGATAAGTTCTGCCAAACACAGTGAAGTATGGAAAGAAGAGCAAAAACATGCTGCAAAGAGCTACACTGACCAAATTTGGTATAATTTGAGTGTCAGAATAGTTAATGATCAACTTAACTCATTGAATAAATTGAAATCTACTGATACAAGAGTAAATAAATAAGACCAGGTGCAGTAGCACCTACCTGTAATCCCCAGCTATTCAGGAGGCTGAGGCAGGAGGATTACAAGTTCAAGTCCAGCTGGCAACCTAGTGAGATCCTGTCTCAAAATACAAAATTAAAAGACGAAATTAAGAAAACAAGAAGTACTCTGAGTAACTACTTAGAAAGTGGTGGTAGGTAGTGTATTAACTATTGTTATTTTGTTATGAAATTCTGTTTTATTTCATAAAATAAAAAATGGAAAAAAAGAAAAAATACACATTACTCTTTATTAAGTTAAAAAATGGGGACATCATGGAATATATCATTTTAATCAAGTGACGGGAGTTACCAACCCCAATAATGGGACATACTGCCATTGTTTGCCTGTTGATGTAATGAATCTAGCACAGCAGAGCATCAGTTCTGTGGTTTTCTTGCCAAAAATATGTAAGCTACATCTGATATCAACTAAACACTTGAAGAATCCAAATTAAGGAAACTTCTATTTGTCAGGTTTTGTGCTTCAGAAATGGTGAGGTCAAGAAAAGAGAGAAGTGTTCTAGATTCAAGGGACCAAAGAGACATGACAGTGCAATGCAAAGTTGGTTGTGGATATTATTGGAACAATGGATAAAATTTGATTAGGTTTAAATGGTAAAATTGTTTATATTATTTCATTGATTTTGATGGTGGTTCTATAGTTATGTAGGATATTTTCCCTGGTTTTAGGTAATATGAACTAAAGATTCAAGATAATAAGGCATCACCCTCTGTAACTGAATTTCAAGTGGTTTGAAAAAAAGCAATGAATTTATATGATGAGAGAATGTTCAGTTTAATAAAGTAAGATGTTAATAGGGGACACTGGGTCAAGGGTGTAATGGAAGTTGTTTGTGTTCTTGCAACTTTTCCATCAGCTTCAAATTATTTCGTAATACAGTTAGAAAAGAATGTGCTTTTTTCCTTAAGGTTAAGTATCCCTAAGACTCAATTCACACTGAATGAGTGCTCTCCTTACCAAGAAAAAAGTGTGCTTTTAAAAAAAGCATCAGATTGATGTAAAGGCGAGTTTAAATATTTACACAAAATAGATGACCGGAAGATTATGCCTTGAATATAGTAATGTTGACATAGGACTTGTTGATTTTTTTTAAAATAACTTAAAAATACCCTGTGCTCCAAAATGTATAAATCATTTTTAAAGGGGGAGATGAATTAGGAAAAATTGCATCATGGAGGACAAAGTACCTCAGGCTTTCACCCTTTAACCTAACCAAATGACAGACCTTGAAGCAACTTCAAAGCTGCAAAAATAACTGGCTCTGACATGTACCAAGATGAGGGGAAATACTTCCCATAACCTTGAAATAAATGCTTTATCTTTGAAGAGAAAAGAGAGTAGCATCATGTTTCATAAATGGAATTTCACAGTTGGAGAGTTTACATTATTTATTTGTGCTTTGTTACTTGGGAAAAGCTGGGAAAATTAAATCAAGTGGATTTTTATATCCATTCTTCCCCTCCACCACCCATTAGAGGGGTGTGGGTAGAACAAAACTCTAAAATACTATGGTTTTTCAACCAAGTGTCTTTCAAAGTCTGTAGGATGCTTTCTTTTAGTGTGGATAGGCCCAGAAAGGTTAAATTTCATTTCACAGCCTTTAGTTTGGCATTCAAGGCCTTGCATAGTTTAGTTGTAATTTATCTTTATACATTTTCTTCACTTTGTAAAAATCATCTTTAGACACTCTTGTATTTATTTTTGCTGGAAAAAACCTAGGTTTCTATTACAAGCAGTTATTCCCACACTTTTGTAAATTTTATCTGACAGCAGCATCATGGGTTCCATTTTTTCCAGGAAGCTATTTCTAATCACTCTTGGTCCATCATGATTTTTCCGTATTAAGTAATCTCATAGCTTCTTTGTTAGTGCCTTTTATTAGATGCTTAATCATACATTTCCTGTTAACATTCTGTACTTTTGTTTTACTGTCCATGTCTGTGTATTTTGCCTTCTCAACTAATTTGTAAACTCCAAAAGAGGAGCTATTACGTTTATACTTTACAATCTTCCTGTCAGTGTCCAGCTTTTTAAAATCAAATTATTTTTTTATACAGTTATCTTTTGGACACTTATTACCTAATATAGGTCTTTTGAAATTTGCACTTTATCATTACTTTCTGGAATTTACTGAAAAATTAAATTATTTTAATGCGTTAGAGTAGGCATGTTTCTCTCTCTTTGGAAAAAATAAAAGAATAAGTAGGAAAAATTTTGCCTTTTATGGTGAAAATTATCTCAACATTTTGCTGACTTTATGAATGCCCAAATACACACAGATTGAATATTGATACAAGTATAGGAAGTTTTTACAATGTCTATCAGATACTATAATAGGGCATTTGCTTTTGAGGGGTGTGGTTTGGTTTTTTGAGACAAAGTCTCTGTATGTATTTCAGGCTGGCCTTAAACTCACAGCAATCCTGCCCTGGCCTCCTGAGTGCTGGGATTAGAGCGTTTTCTTTTTTAATAGAATAGAGAATATTGTTTTGAAGGATGCACAAAAGAACACTCTTGCTTGAGTATATACTAGAACACAAAGCTCTTAGTTCAAGCCTCAGGATTTGAAAAAAGAAGTATAGTAGAATAAGATCGAGTAAAGAATATATTGGAGAGAGGCTAAAAAGAGACAACTAGAAATCTAGAAGATAATAAAAATCCTCACCCTTTTCAAATGGGTGCCTTTTATTTGAACACATAATTCATATATGTATATTTGATTTTAGGGAATGAAAACATGCTAGTGTTTTGCTTTTAATATATTTTGGGCCATAACTGATTTCTTGTTTTCTTAAATCAACATGGTTGACGTGTCCTGGGAAAGGATGCTTAGGAAAGAATGGAGATTCAGAGGGAATTGCAGAGAGATCTAGCATGGAGGGTAACACTGTGTGTGTGTGTGTGTGTGTGTGTGTGAGTGATGGTGGTGGTGGGGAGGGAGATAGGTTTTCTGCATAATTGCCAACCTCCTTGCTGTTTGGAATTACAAGATCAGAACCTTTGGTGGAAGTATAAGTGTGTTTTTATGTCTGTTTTCCAAATTCCTGTTTATGAGAACATTTGAAGGCACCTTTTATTCTAATAATGTATTTTTTTAGTTTCTATTAGATTATACAATACTTTTTTTGAATCAGTATGATGATTTTTTCCGAATTCATTAATTTCTGCTTATTCTGTTATTTCCTTCTAATTACTTTGTTAGCTCACGTGGTGTTTCCATTATTCAAAATAATTAAAATTTTTTCTATTGATATATTTCCTTCACCCATTGTTATTTAAAGTGTGTTTCCTATGCTGGATGTGGTGGTGTTTTCCTGTAGTTGCAGCTACTCAGGAAGCCGAGGCTTGCTTGAGCCCAGGAGTTTGAGACCAGCAAAGCTAAATTTGATGATTGTTGAAACACCATCTCAAGATACATAAAATAAATGTGTTTGTTGATTTCTAACATCGACTATTAAAAATTCTATTTTTTGTTGATTTTGAGCTTAATTGATCAGAGAATGTGTTCTGTGATTCACGTACTATAATGTTTATTAAGGCTTTTAAGATTTCATGGTTCATTTGATTTTCTAATATACAGATTGAATGTGAAAAGAGTATACTGTGCAACTTTTGAGTGTAGTGTTGGGGAAATTTGTCAGTACTATTCGTAATTGTCTGTGTCTGTTCTGATTTATTTTTCTGATTGGCAATCAGGAAACTAAGCATCGAATTTTCTGCTTGTCCTTTTAGTTCTGTTTGTTTTTATTTCATATATTTTGAGGCCATATGATTGGCTGCGGACTCAATTTTTTTCAGAGTGAGTTGAACCTATCATGAACCGATCCTCCTCCTCTCTAGAAATGTTTTTTTAACTTAGGCTTTTATTTAGCCTGTTACTATAACTACATCAGGCATCTTTTGGTTAGTATTGTCGTGATAAATCGTTTTCCCTTCTTACTTTCAGTCTTTGTGCATCCATGTGTTCTAGATCTGTATTTTTTAAGTGTCAACTTGTTTGCTTTTTGTTTTAATCCAGGCTGCCAATGGCTGGAGCACTTAGTCCATTTACCTGTGATATAATTATTTACCTTTTCAAGCTTATAGTTATGATCTTATTTTATGATTTCTCTTGGCCTTCCTTTTTATGTTTCTTTCTCCTTTTTTGCCATCTTTTGCACTGATTAATTTTTTTTTTTAAATAGACTACTTTCTGGGGCAGTTTTTAGTTCACAGCAGAAGTGATCAGAAAGTATAGTGTTCCATTATATTCACTGTCTGCACTCATGTACAACCTCCCCAACTGTTAGCATCTTGCACTATTTTTATAGTTGCTGATTTTATTACCCTACATGGACATATAATTTTACCACCCACTGTCCAAAGCTTACATTAGATTTCACCATGGTGTTGTACATTCTATGTTATTATTTTATTTTTTTACTCCAGTACTAGAGGTTGAGCCCAGGGCCTTCCCACTGAGCTACAATCCCAGTCCTTTATTTTTTATTTCAAGACAGGGTCTTGGTAAGTTGCCCATGTTGGTGTTGAACTTGCAATCCTGCTGTCTTAGCCTACCAGACTGTTGTAGTAACAGGCTTGTACCACCATGCCTGACCATTCTATGGTGTTGACAAATGTCTAAGGATATGTATCCATTATTATAGTATCATATAGAGTAATTTCACCACCCTAAAAATCGTCTTGCACTGCCTGTTAATCGCTTCCTCCACCTAACTTCTGGCAACTACTGATTGTGTGTGTATATGTGTGTGCATAGTTGTGTGGTCCTGAGGATTGGACCCAGGGCCTTGCAATTGATAGGCAGGTACTCTGCCACTGAGCTACATCCCTTCACCAACCACTGATCTTTTTACTGTCTCCAAAGTTTTTCCTTTTCCAGAGGGTCTTATAGTCAGAATTATACAGTAATACCTTTTTATACGGTACAGACTTTTTAGATCATCTTATTTCCCTTAGTAAAATGCATTTAAGTTTCTTTCCATGGCTTGATATTTTATTTCATTTTAGTGCCAATACTGTTGCACTGTCTAAATGTACCACAGCTTTTTCTTTTACCTACTGAAAGACATCTTGGTGGCTTCTAGGTTTTGGCAACTATGAATAAAGCTGTCAACGTTTGTATGTAGGTTTTTGTGTGGACATAAGTCTTCAGATCTTTTGAGGAAATACTAAGGAGTGCAATTGCTAGATCATAAATTTAAGGATGTTTAATTTTGTAAGAAACTGCCAAACTCTCCTCCAAAGTGGCTATACCATTTGATTTTTCCCACCAGCAGTGAATGACAGTGCCTGCTGGTCCACATTTTCACCTGTATTTGGTGCTGTCAGAGTTTTGAATTTTCACCAGTCTATTAGGTTTGTAATGGTGTGTCATTTGTTGAATT
This sequence comes from Hystrix cristata, assembly GCA_004026905.1. Classification (NCBI taxonomy): domain Eukaryota; kingdom Metazoa; phylum Chordata; class Mammalia; order Rodentia; family Hystricidae; genus Hystrix; species Hystrix cristata. Next base: position 10,096 of record PVJO010010806.1, on the reverse strand, counting down.
ATTACTTTTTAATAATTCCGTTTTCCCCTTTCACTAGTTTGGAAGTTATATACTAGTTTTTGTTCTTTTAGTGGTTATTCTGAAAATTCAACACACTCAATTGAGATCTAAGTCTAGTTAATATCTCTTTGGGGAAGAAAATAATTTGTTTCCTCACCTATCACAAAGCGCATAGCGGACAAATCCTATAGCAAAAGATAGGTTAACAAGAGAAAAGCATAACATTTATTTAATCAAAGTTTCATGTGATACAGGAGACTTCAGAAATGAAGATCCAAGGGCAAAGGGAAAACTTTTTTGTGAACAGTTATGAACAAGTATAATTGGTGATAAGAGAGCATAATCTAATGATATTAAATGGGCTAGGGAGGGACATTAGTAAGGCCTATTTGTTCAGATTCTCCTTGGCATCTCTGTGACACTTTTTCCCCTCCCAAGACCAGGGCAGTATACCTGTTACACAAGCAACATAGTCACATAGGGGAATAAGGTCAGAGAGTGACCTTCCTGCTTCTGTTATTCTCTCGATTTCCTTCAGGTTAAAATACCAAGTATGCTAAAGTGCTATATTTTAAAGTATCATGTTAGGAGCCCTAATACCTCTATTCTTTTCCCAGACAATGTAAGATCTTGAACCTTTTAACTACTATCACCTTCCTCCTAGTCATATGGATTACTTGAGTTCGTTTTCTATTTTTTGGGAGGAAATACCTACAGAAATTATTATTTTGAATTTAATGCTAGATTTTGACTTATACTTGTGTTTCTCATTTTTATTTTTCCCTTTTTTGCATCTTAGATCCCTGTCTGGGCTTATATTCCTTCTACTTGGGTTATATTCATTGAATTATCTTTAGCAAATATTAGCTTTTACTCGAGCCTTTGATCTTCTTTCTTGCTAAAACTGTGTACATTTTTTCCAATTTTTGAAAGATATTATGACTAGGGGACTTATTCCGCTTCCCATTAGTCTAACAAATACCTGAGTTAATCACCCTATGAAGAGAAATACTGGTTCACAGTTTTAGAGGTTTCAGATTGATTGGCCCCTTTGCTTTGGGCCTGTGGTAAGGCAGCATGTCATGGCAGAGCATGAGATAGAGCAAATCTGTGCACATCATGGCTGGAAAGTGAAAGAGAGAAAGAGGAAGAGACAGGATACCCCAATCCCTTTCAAAGGTATATCCTCAGCGACCTGAAGACCTGTGTCTTAAAGGTTCTATCACCTCCTAGTCATGCCATTCCCAGGAACGTGCCTTCAACATATGGGCCTTTAGGGGACTTTTAAGATGAAAACTATAGCACTACAGCATCACAATTATTTTCTCTCAGCACATAGTTTCTCATATGGGTGTTGAAGTCAGCTGTCCATCTAACTGTTCCTTCCCTCTTTGAAGCCATTCCGCCTAACTGCTTTTAAATCTTGGCTTTTGTCTTGGGCTTCTACACTTTTCCTATGATATGTTTAGCATAAACCTATTTTTCTTTTTAAATTCTGCTTTGGATTTTTTCAGCCTCTTGAATCTGTAGATTATTGCTTTTTGTCAATGTGGGAAAATTTTTAGTAGCTTTTTTAATTGCGCCTGTGTCATTCTCCTTTTTTTTCTTTTTAAAGCAACAGATATAATATAGCATAGACCATTTCACTCTAGCTCAAGCTACTCTAAGTATTTTAGATTGTATTTTAACTAACTTATTTTTAAAGGTTTTCTAGCTCTTCAATGTATTCATCTTTCCACTGAGCTCTTAATTTCAATTATTTTTAGTTTCTAGGCATTTTATTCTAAAACCTTTCTTTTCCAATATAGTCATGCGTAACTTAGTGACAGAAATATATTCTAAGAAATGTATTACTGATTTCCTCATAGTACAAGCATCATATTGTACTCACACAAACAGCTGTGTTATCACTAGATGATAGAATCTTATGGGGCCACCATTGCATATGTGGTCCATTATTGACAGATACTTCATTATGCAGTATATGACTGTATTTTACTCTTCTGAGCAGTATTTTCAACCCTTTTTTATGTTTTTAAATATAAGCATAGCTATTTTATAATATGTATCTGATGATTCTAACATGTCGTGCCTGAATTTGTTTCTGCTTTCTGTTGATTTTCTGGTCTCTTCTCATGATGCTTTGTTTCATCTTGTCATTTTTTTATTTTAAAATTTATATAGGGAAATTTTTGGACTTCAGAACGAAAATGCATTCATTTCTAAGTGTGTTTGCTTCTGCTGTGCACTTGAGATCACCTACCAGTCTGGGGCCATTTTGGGCTAAATTCAAGGCCTAAAAATGTTCAACACTTGCCTTAAGAGAATTTCAACTTTACCTCTATCAGATGGCTGGCTCAAGGCTAATTGCTCAGGAAGAGGGTCCTCTGACTCCCTTTCAGTAGCAACACAATTTTCTTTGGAGTCCTCTAGGGTTGGGAGAGACTGAGTGGATTACACCTATTTCTTTTAGTACTGAAAATTCAAACTTCATGATGGATAGAGATTATTGGTTGGATTTCCTATCTTGGGCAGGCCTGAACTGCATCTTCTTTCTTCTTGAACTTAAAAGCTACATTATTGTTCTGCTCTGAGTTCATGTTCAGTGTTGTGAGTTGTTTATTCCCACATTGTTTATGCATTTATAAAAGCTATTTTTGGCATTTTCACTTCCATTCTTTTCCTTTAGACGAAACAGGAGTAAGTGTCACCCTCATCTCTTGGTTTTGCTGATTAGAGAAGTTAATTATAGACTAAAGCTCTCACAAGTATCACTCATCTTTCTGTTTTAGTGACTAGAACATTATGGTCTTTGGGGTCCTGAGATTAAGATCCTGAAAGATGTGGCTCTTGAATCTCGGGAGATGTTTTTTGTCCCACTTGGCTTCTGGGATCATGGGAACAAGACCCTGGGTCAGTCCAGCAAAGGGGAAGTTTTAGTAAAGTTTCACATATGTCAGGAAGAGTCTTCAAACCCCAGGCACAATCATAATTCTTTTCTACCTGAGCTCTTCATATCACTATAAAACCTGTTGTTTTTGTGATGAAAAATAGGAACATATCAGAAGAGACTAGAGGGACTGGAAGGTCAAGGCTTTTATAGAGTATTGTCCCCATTTTTCCAATTAAGTGTCTTACTTTTGTGTACCTTTAACCTCTATGGAAAACATAGTGAGTGGTCCAAAAACATTTGAACATTTCTAGGTGGGTTTGAGCTCTTCTTGCCATCATGATCATAGCACTAAAATGTCACTTGGCTTGTGATTTATCTTTAGCTTTAGACGAACAAGTCATGTAAATCATATCTCAACTAGAGGCAAGATGAAAAATAATATGTGCAGCGACAAAAGAAAGGGTAGATTATCTCAGGGTGATCTTGAGAGATAAGAAAATTCCAAATGATAGAGGCAATGCTGTGAAATAGACACTATCCAAAGATTTGATTGTATACCTTTTACTTCTGCCGATTAAGTGGGGAACTTGAACTAGTTTTCAATTTGAATTGAAGCCCTTCTTTTTCATTTCTCTGTCTCTGTCTCTCTGACACACACACACATGCTCACACTCATGCACTCACACACTTTAACACTTAGGACTACTATTCCAAGCCAAACTGTACTTGGCTCTCTCCTGGTTTTCAACACTGGAGGCTGGCAAGTTGGAAAACTAGTATACTTACCAGCCAGGGAATTCTGTAATCCACCACCATGGCACCCTGCTTCTAGAAAAGGAATGAGATTTGTTCTCTCAAATATAGGTAGTAGATAATGGTGTCTTTGGAAGAGTCGTAGAGTACCTTTTGGTTTCACCTGGATTTACCTTCTCTCCCTTAGTTTACTTTACAAAAGCTTAGTTTTAACTAGGTATGTGATGACAATGTTGATTATAGTAATTCATGTGAACAGTTCATGAGGAGCAACAGTAATGACTTATAATCACTGTGTAGATTATTAAATAAATGTCAGGCTAATATTATAAATTTAATGTAATTATAGTAGTTTATCACTTGTAGATACACATTTAGAGAAGTTATTGTTCAAAACTCTAATAGGAGCACTAATTCTTAAAAATCTGGAAAAACTATTCATTATTTATTGAGGAAACTATAGTAGTGTGTCTTTTCTTATACACAGCTAAATAGCTCTTCAAATGTGATTTGGGGTGGAGAACAGAAACAAGAGTCTACTCTATTGCCCTATAAACCAAATGAGTAGAGAAGAGTTGCCATTGCTTTTGCTTAAGAACAGACTGCTTATCATCTCATTTTTCTCTGTTAATTTTTGTATTAAAGCAATCTAGATTTTAAAAATGATTCTTTTAAAATAATATTTATTTGAACTTATTTGAAATATATGTTTCAACATACATTTAGAATAGTTTAGAACACAATTAAAGTTGGGAATTTTAATACATCTCAAACTATTAAACTTTTATAAGTCAAAAAAGATAACAATGTTTGGGTCATTGCTATAGTGTAGTGGTGTCATGATGGTGATTTTAGTGACTTGTTCACATACTCAGAGCTTTATTAAATTTGTGGAATTAATGCCTAGCAAACACTAGGTGGTGCAGTTGTGCAAGAACTAATAAAGTATGCAGTTTTTTTAAAGCTACCAGGATGAAAGTAAAATTACAGTTTGAGAATTCTTCAGAAACGAAAATTCTCAAAATACTAAAATACCTTGAAAGAATTCTTGCCCTTCTGTTAATTGATCTGAAATTCAAATGAAGATCTATCTTGTGATTTAGACTACACTAATACCTTAGGTACTAGTATATTGTTTATGTCCCATTTTAAGATCAACTGACTCTGCTACCTAACAAAAATAAAAAACTAGTCCAATTTTGATATTCTATAAATATTTAGGTATACAACTGTTCTGATTATAATTTTTTGTGTGTGTGTGCCAGGGATCAAACTCAGGGCCTTGAACTTGTTCGGCAATCACTCTAACCACTGAGCTAAATCCCTTGCCCTTGTTCTGACTATAATTAAACAGACTTGTGCTCTGCTATTTCAAGTTATCCTAAAACACTGTATGATTTGAACAATTATAATGTTATATATCATATTATGAAGTAACCGTTGATCAGTTAAAACTTGAGAAGTAACTTTCTTCTTGGCATATTTCGTTTTCTTCTGTCCATTAAAAATTACATTTGTATGTACATTTAGGTCATTAAATTATTAAATTGAAGTGTTTCTGAAATGAAAAAACTAGTTGATTTATTTATATGTTAACATAAAGAGAAGAGAAAATGTTTCTGTACAAATAATTTCAAGACTTGAGTCTTAATTCTGAAAGATTATGTTTTTCCGTTTAAGTTCTTTTCCAGTTTGAGAGACAGTACCATTTGGAAGTTAAAAAGAAAAGTCATTTGTGTTTTCCACTGATTTTATGAGTAACATGTCTGTTACTTTTATTTTTAAATTTTATTTTAATGGTACATTTTAGATGTACATAATGATAACGTTCATTATAGGGGATTTGTACCTGTACATGATATATCTTGCTGCTGCTTTTTTTCCCATTCCCCTCCCCTCCCTTCACCCCCTGCCCTCTTTGTTTACAAAAGCTTTGTTTCCATTTTTTCCAACTACTCCTTTTTTCTCTTGTCTCTCTCCTCCTTTCCCTTTCCCCCTTCCTGTTCTCCTTCCCATTTGAACAATTTCCTCCCTTTCCCAATATAATACATTTTAGTCTTTATTTACACTTTCAGTTTCTCACACCCCAATATAATACATTTTAGTCTTTATTTACACTTTCAGTTTCTCACACCAGAGAAACAATGCAGTATTTAAAAATATGTGTCTATGTCACTTAAGAGTGTAGTCTCAAGATGCATCGATTTACCTAGAAATGTCTCAAACTTATCGTTCTTTATGGAGTACTCCACTGTTTAAAAAAAAAAAAAAACCACATCTTATCTGTTCATTGGTCAATGGGCATTTGGGCTGTTTCCAAGACTTAGCTGTTACAGACTCTGTGGCTATAAACATGGGTGTGCATATATCACTGTGGTATGATGCTTTTAATTCTTTTGGGAAGATACCAAGAAGGAGAGTAGCTGGGTCCCTCTAGTCCTAGTTTTTTGAGGAATCACCACACCGATTTCTGTAGTGGTTGCACCAGTCTACACTCCCACCAGCAGTGGAGAAGGATTCCTTTTTTATCACAACCCCTCCAACATTAGTTATTGGCTTATTTCTTGATAATAGCCATTCTTTCTGGAGTGAGATGGAATCTCAGTGTTGTTTTAATTTGCATCTCTTGAATGACCAGTGATGTTAAACATTTTCATATGTTTATTTGCTCTTTCTACTACTTCCTCTGCGAAGTGTCTATTATCTCAGTTACCCATTTTTGGATTGGATCTTTAAATTTTAGGGGGTCTGTTTTTTTGAGTTCTTTATATATGCAAGATATTATTCCTTTGTCAGAGGAATAACTGGCAAAATATTTTTCCCATTCCGTGGGTTGTCTCTTCACTCTGTCAATGGTTCCCTTTGCTGTGCAAAAGCTTTTTAATAAGATTAGATCCCAAATGTTGATTCTTTGTGATATTTCCTGGGCACTTGGGGTTCTCTGTTCATAAAGTCTTTGCCTACACCTATATCTTCGACAGTTCTACCTATTCTATCTTCCAGCAGATTTAGTGTTATTGTTTTAAAGTCTAGATCTTTGATCCACTTTGATTTTAGCTTAGCACATGGGAGAGACATGAGTCTAGTTTTAATCTTCAGCATGTGGAGAGCCAGTTTTTCCAGCATTATTTGTTAAAGAGGCTATCTTTCTTTTAGTAGGGTGTTTGGCCCCTTTGTCAAAGATAAGGCAACTGAGAGTGTTTGGACTTGTTTCTGCATCTTCTGATCTTTTCCATTGATCCTCAGGTCTGTTTTTTGCCAGTATTATGCTGTTTTTATTATAGTAGCTTTGTAGTGTAATTTCAGATCAGGGATTGTGATGAACCCTGCTTTGCCTTTGTTGCCCAGAATTGCTTTTGCTATTCTAGATTTCTTTTGGTTCTAAATGAATTTTAGGACTGTTTCCCTAATTCTGTGAGGTATGCTATTGGTGTTTTGATTGGGAAACCAGTAAATCTGTATAATAATTTTGGGAGTATGACCATTTTCATGACATTGGTTCTTCCTACCTAAGAACAAGGGCTATCTTTCCATTTTCTGCTATCTTCTTCAATCTCCTTTTTCAAAGTACTGTCGTTTTCAATGTATAGATCTTTTACTTCCTTTGTTAGCTTGATTTCTAGGTACTTCATTTTTTCAGATGCTACTGTGAAAGGTGTTGTTTCCCTAATTGCTTTCTCAGGGAGTCTGTTATTTGTGTGCAGGAATGCTACTGATTTTTGAATGTGGACTTTGTACTCAGCTATGCTGCTGAATTTGGTTATAAATCTAGAAGGCTTTTGGTGGAGTTTTTGGGGTCTTCTTTATAGAGTATCATGTCATCTGCAAATAGTGATAACTTCTTCCTTTCCTATACTTATTCATTTTCTTTCTCTTGCCTAATTGCTCCTGCTAATGTTTCCAGAACTATATTGATTAAGAGTGGTGAGAGTGGACATCCTTGTCTTGTCTTGTTCTGGAATTTAGAGTGAAGGTTTTTAGTTTTTGACCATTTAGTATGATGTTAGCTGTTGTTTTGTCATAAGTGGCTTTTATCAGGTTGAGATAAAGATCATCTATTTCAATTTTCTGCATTTTTTTTTATCATAAATGGGTGTTGGACTTTGTCAAATGCTTTTTCTGCATCTGTTGAGATGATTTTATGATTTTTCTCCTGGCTCTGTTAATATGGTGTATCACATATATAGATTTGTGTGTGTTGAACCTTCCCTGCATCTCTGGGATGAATCCTACTTGGTCATAGTGTATAATCTTCTTAACAGTTTGTTACATTCTGTTTGCCAGTATCTTATTGAGATTTTTGCATCTATCTTCATGAATGAGATGGGCCTGTGGTTCTCTTTATTCATTGTATTCTTCTCTGGTTTTGGTATCAGGGTAATGCTTCCTCCTAGGAAAGAATTTGAGAGTATTGCTTCCCTCTCAATTTCATTCAAGAGTTTGAGAAGTAGTGTCATTAGATCTTTTCTAAATTTTTGTGGACTTCAGCAGTGAATCCATCAGGACCTGGGCTTTTCTGTGTTGGTAGGTTTTTAATTACTTCAATTTCAGTGTTTGACATTGGGTTATTTAGAGTTTTTATATTTTCTGGATCCAGTTTTGGTAATTCATATATATCTAGGAATCTGTCTGTTTCTTCTGTGTTTTCTATCTTATTGGAATAAAGGTTCTCAAAGTAGATATTTATGATCTTCTGGATTTCTGCAGGATCTGTTGTGATTTTATTCTTTTCATTCCTAATTGCATGGATTTGAGTGTTTTCTTTCTTTTTTTTTTTTTGATAATGTTGGCTAAGGATTTGTCAATTTAATTTTCCAAGAACCAACTCTTTGACTCATTGATTCTTTGTATTGTTTACTTAGTTTCAATTATGTTAATTTCGGCTGATCTTTATAATGTTCTCCCTCATACGAGCTTTCGGCTTGACTTGCTCTTCTTTTTCTAGAAGCTTAAGGTTCAACATTAGGTTACTTATTTGAGCTCACTCTGTTTTTCTGATATGAGAGTCCAGTACTATAAATTTCCTTCATAGGTCTGACTTCATTGCATCCCATACATTTCAGTAAATTCTATTGGCATTATTGTTCAATTGTAGAAACTGCCTCATTTCTTCTTTAATTTCAACTGTGACCCATTGATTATTTAATTTCCATGTGTTTTTGAAGTTTTTTGGTTCATTTTGCCATTTATTTCCCATTTCAATGCACTACAGTCTGATAATATGCATGGGATAATTTCAATTCCTTTGCACTTACTTAAGCATGTTCTTTGAGCTAGTATGTGGTCTATTTTGGATGAAGTCCAATGTGTAGCTGAGAAGATTGTGTATTCTGATGTTGTGGGGTGGGATACTCTATATACATCTATTAGGTCCATTTGTTCAAGAGTTTGGTTTAGTTCTGACATTTCCCTTTTCTCTTTTTGTCTGGATGATCTATCTATTTGTGACCATGGGTTATTGAAGTCCCCATTATAATTGTATTAGTAGTTATTTTGTTTTTCATGTCCTTTAACATTTATTGTATATAGTTAGGTGCACTGGTATTTGGTGCATATATATTTATGATTGTTATCTCTTCTTTTTGGATTGTTCCTTTACAAGGATGTAGTGACCTTCTTTGTTTCTCTTAATCAGTCTTGGCTTGAAATCCACTCCGTCTGCAAATAGAATAGCTACCCCTGCTTTTTTCCGGGTTCCTGTTGCATGAAGTATTGTTTTCCATCCGTTGACTTTCAGTCTTTGAATTTCCTTTTGAATTAAATGTGTTTCTTGTGTGCAGCATATTGTTGGTTCTTACTTCTTGATCCATTCTGCCAGTCTGCTTCTTTGATTGGTGAATTGAGAGCATTTACATTGATGGTTATAACTGATACATGTTGACTTATCCTTGTCATGTTATTTTCCTGTTGTTGGTTTCCTCTTTTTCCCCTCTGTTTAATTACTTGCCTTGCCCGATGGATTCATTCTGTTGCAGTTCCTGGAATTGTAGTCCTCATTTTCTCTTTCTAGAATGTCCTTCAGAATATTTTGGAGTGCTCCTTTGGTGGTCATGAATCTCTTCAGGTGTTCTTTGTCATGGAAGTATCTTCTCCATCGAATTTGAAAGACAGTTTTGCAGGGTACATCAGTCTGGGTGGAGGTTGTTTTCTTTATGGCTTGAAATACTTCACTCCAAGCTCTCCTTGACTTGAGGCTTTGTTTTGAGAAATCTATGATTCTGACGGGCTTTCCTTTCTAAGTTATTTGTTTCTTTTCTCTAATAGCTTTTAATATTCTATTCCAGTGTTGAATTTGTGGAATCTTGACTATTATATATTATGTGCTTTGGGGTAGATTTTTGTTGGTCATGGCTAATTGCAGTTCTATATGCCTCACCTATCTACGTCAAGTTCTTTTTCCATACTTGGTAAGTTTTCTGCCATTACTTCTGTGAAGTTTTTTTTTTTTTT
>PVJO010010805.1:0-62579 GCA_004026905.1 Hystrix cristata | reverse complement strand
ATGCGCTCCTCGTGCTCCTTGATGATCTTGGTGCCCAGGCTCAGGGCCCCGTCGTAGCTCCCCGTCAGCGCGTAGTCGATGCTGAGCCGCAGCTGCCTCAGCAGCGTGTTGAACATCTCCAGCACCGTGGGCCCTGGATGCGGCGGGACGGGAGGCGGGTGTCAGGGCCACCTCGCGCCAGCGGGGAGGCCGCCCCGCCGGGACGCTCCTCGTGGCAGGGTCCCGGCCGCCCTCCCTTGCGCGCTCCGGGCTCCTTACCCACAGAGCCGGTGGCGGCGATGACTGCAGCCTCCGACAGGACCTCCACGATGCCCGCGCGCACTGTGGCCGCGCTGCGGCTGTTGGCGTCCAGGTGGCCCAGGAGCTGCTGGATAACCAGGTGGGAGTGCTGCGGCTGGGAGGAGGAAGACGTGCTGGTCCCCAGACAGCAGCCCCCGCGTGGCCGGGGCAGCCCTCTCCCGGGACCCACGGATGGGGCAAACCGAGGCCTGTCCCGTGGCCCGGGGAACCCGTGGGTGGCACCACACCACGCTCCCTTTCTTGCCATCCTCCACCTGGGGTCAGGGAGGACGGAGCCAGATACCAGCGAAGACCTGCCATTCTGCATTTTCCTGGTCCTTTCCCTTCAAAGGTGTTAAAAGTCCATTTAAAACTACTGTCTCTTTTTCCTTTTCCCCTGGCCCCAGAGTTTACTGGCAAGGGCCACATGAGGCCACATGGCTTAGCCAGCGTTGCTCAAAGCGTGGTGGCTGGGCCACTGCCAATTCAAGGTCTGTGTGCTATTGTTCACACTGAGATAAGCACGGAAACGGAGAGCGGGTGTGTCATAATTTGTTGCCATCACAGCAGCCAGGTGCACAATCTGAAAGCTTGCACTTTTGAGTTTTTTGTTTACTTTCTGTAGGACTTTTTCATCCTATTTTGTAAAAGTGCCAGTCTACTAGGATGTACTAGCTATGAAACTGAACTGGCCCTCTCCACAGCTGGCTTGAGCAGCGATGGTGTAGGCCACCAGGGGCTTAGAAAGCAGAGGACATCTGGCTCTCTCCCTCAGCGACTGTCGTCCTCCAGAGGTGCCTTGGTGAGGAGGACAAGGGGGACCAGGGAGGCCACCATACCTGAATTGAGTACATGATGATTTTGAAGCAGCGGATGGCAAACACCTTGGGTTCCCACAGGGAATGGTTATCCAGATGGCTGTGGGGGAGAAACATCAGGGGGTGACATCAGGGCGGCGAAGACAGCGTGAGGGGCAGAGATGACCTCCTGAGAGCCGCCAGCAGTTCCTGGGGAAGTGAGGCGGGGCTTACAGGTGGAGGTGACAGGAGAAGTGATGAATTCCCGGCCGCAGAGCTGGAGGGATGTCCCAGCCAGCGCCCTGCATGTGGACACGGGACACCCTCCCGTCGACTCCCTATGTGCCACTGTGCGGTAGTTTTGCTGTCACAATGCAGGGAACACAGGTATCAAAAAGCGACAGACTTGGCTGTGGCACCACAGTTGTGCCATCTCAGTCTCCCTCCCCAAGCTAGCAGGAAGCCGCCAGACCTGGAATACTCCACGGCTCAGGGCTGAGGGCTGGGAGGGGCAGGGACACTCAGCTCACATGAGAACAGGCTTGATGGCGTTTTTGATATTGCCGAAGGCAGCCCGGCCCAGCAGCTCCCTCAGGCACCTCTCCGCCAGCTCTGCTGGGTTCTCCTTCTCCTTCTCTGGCGCTTGGAGGGGAGAGGGAGACCGGCTGTGGAAACAGAGCCACAGGGTAAAAGGGGATGTGATGCTGGGATCGGGCTTTGCGCACCCGTGTGCTTCCTTCATGCAAATGACATCAGGACAAGCAAGAACTTGACATGGCCTGCACCAGGCAACAAGGAGATGTCATGGCCATCAGAAATTGAAAAAGGAAGCCCAGAGTGGAGGAAGACTGGGGGAGACGGGATAGAGTTCCTTTTCCAGAAATCCTTACAGATAAGTGGCTGATGTGCCTCGGTGGGAGGCTACTCTGAACACCACGAGCCAGGTGAGTGTTTCCACGTACCCTAATGGTACCCAACTCACAATGAGCAGACCCTCATGGGACAAAACAGGAAGCCTCAGGACTCCAGGCCCCAAGACCACCTGAAACTATAGTGAGGGCTTGTCAGTGAGCGGCGATTCCAGAAACAGCCACTAGGAGACACACCACCTCCCCTCCCCTCCCCTCCCTGTCTACCCACAGACACTGAACAGCCAGAAAGTGAAGGGGGAAGCACATTTTACCCAGCAGAGTACACAGCCTGGGTGGGACAGCAACATGAACATTTCCCTCCATCCCACTCCACAGGGGGAAAAGTGAGGGGCAGGGAAAGTGACGAAGCCCAAGTTTAGGGGCTCCCAGATTAAAACCCACTTATCTACAACTCTTTCGGTGGCTGCAGGTGATCAAGCAGAAGTGTTTGTTTGTTTTGTGATAGCAGGGACTTTGCACTGAGCTACATCCTCAGCTCTTTTTTAAAAAAATATTTTATGTCGAGACAGGGTCTCTTGTTCTAACTCACTAATTGCCCTGGGTTTGAACTTGCCATCTGCCTGCCTCAGCCTCCCGGAGTGTTGGGATTACAGGCCTACACTACCACGCCCAGCTAAGCGAGCCTGAAATAGAATCAGGAAGCGAGGGAGGAAGGAAGGTCCAAAGGGAAAGCCCTCAGTAACTGGGGCCTTGGACCGCACTTTAAATCTCCTTGGCCTGCTGCTTCCTGAGAGACAAGGGAACCTGACTCTTGGTCCTTTGTGTTTGAGCAGCATACTCTCTCCAAGGGAGGCCAGCATTGTTGCTGTCCTCCCTTGACTATCACAGAGGCAGAGGGGGACAGCAGCCTGCAGAAGGCCTGACCCGGGGCTCCCCGGGAGCCAGCGTGGGACTCAGTGCAGAACAAGCCACAAAACTCTGATCCCTGCCCTTGTCCTGGGTTTTGCCTTCCGGCCAAGCCACGTGTTCCCCACTGACCTCTCTGCCTCCTCCACGTGCTGCAGGTTGAAAAGCAGTGAGGGGACGATCTTGTCCATGTGCTGCGGGTCCCAGATATTGGCCTGCAGTTCATCGTTCACCGTCTTCCTCACCACCCCCTGCAGACCTTTGATGCCCGACATTCGGATTCTGCAAGGAAAGGCGGAGTGGGACAATGGAAACGCTGCTCCTGCGGCCAGAAGCACAGTGCAGGGCCAGGGCACGCCTGTCCGCCACAGCAGAGGGAGAACACCTGCTCCTCCTCACGGACGGGACCTGCTGGCGGGCTTTCTTCTGGCTCGTCTTGGTGACCCTGGCTGCCCTGCCCTGGTCCACTCCGGCCCCATCCTCCTCATGAGTGCTGGGCCAAGTTTGCCCTGGCGGGGCCCAGGCCAGCAGAGCTTCTGGAGTGAGGAGCAGCTTAGGGTGGGGCAGGGTCTGCAGGGAGGCCCCTCTGCAGGCTCTCTGGCTGTAGCTCAGCTGACCAAGGAGTCAAGGGGATACAGAAACAGCTTGAGGGGCGGTGTCCTCACCTCCCCCAGACCCTACTGTGCTGGCCTTGGGGGAAGGACTTTACAGCCACTTTATTTCAGCCTGAGTCTTTTTCTTTAAGTAAAACTTCTTTTTTCTGAGTACATACTAATTATGAAAGTATACTCCCACCATCACCACTCAAAAGTAACAGTTACATGGCATTTCGGGGACAGGAATTGAACTCAGGGCCTCGTGCATGCTAAGTGAGTACTCTACCATTGAGCTATACCCCCGGCCCTTTATTTTTTTGTGGGGAGCAGGGAGGTGCTAGGGATTGAATCCTGGGCCTTCGCACTAAGCTACATCCCCAGCCCTTTTAATTGTTTTTATTTTATTTATTTTTATTTTTTTGAGGTAGGATCTTGCTAAGTTGTGCAGATTGGGCTTGAACTTCCAATCTTCTTGCCTCGGCCTTTCAGAATGCTGGTCCAGCCCTTTTTATTTTGAGACAGGGTCTGGCCAGGTTGCCCAAGCTGGCTTTGAACTTGTGATCTTCCTGCCCCAGCTTCCTGAGTAGCTGGGATTATAGGTATGGGCCACCATGCCCAGCTGGCATCTTTCTTCTCTTCTATACATAATGTATAACAGAATTAAGAGCTGATTGCATACTTAATTTGTATTGGCTTTTTTCCCACATAACAATCTAAGTACTTTTTTTATACCATCAACCTTTTGTAAACACATTGAATGATTACATGATGTACTACCATAAAAACTTCCTAAACCAGACCCTTACAGGTCATTTGTTTCCAATTTTTTTCACCATTACAATAATGCTATGATAGACTCCACTGTATAAAATATTTTACTACATTTTGGAGTCACTGCCATGAGTGAAATCAGTGAATCAACGGAAGGCTCCTGATATTCCCAGATTGCCCTGCCTATGCACAAGCTGCAGCGCTGTCCCCCTGTCCCCGCAGCAGCAGCACTGTGGGGGTGGGGAGGGGTCCCATCTTAATATCTGTTCTCATTTTATGGTTCAGAAAAACCCTCACATCTTGTAGCTATTTCAGTTTACAGCCTTTTGACGATTATTCATGTTAAGCAGTTTCTGTAAATGTGCAGTCACCAGTTCTATTTCCAGCTTCAGTTTAAGTGGGGTTACCAGGTGCGACCCTGGCAGCACCTGGCTGCGGACCTGTTAGGCCTGCTGGCCAGCGGGAAGATCCTGGCCACTGGGACCCACAGCAGGGTGTCCAGGCTTAAGAGTGAAGGGCCGGACCCTGCTCCACCTGCCATTCTTGGCTATCGGTCAGGGGCGCACCCTTGAGAACATCTCAAACAGGTGGGACTCATCTGTCCCATCTGAGAGGGCCTGGCTGGCAAGAAACCAGGCCCATTTGGTGGAAAATGCCTACCTGAACTTCTTTACGTGTGAATGTGAATACATACATATTTTTTTCCGTGCCGGGAATGGAACTCAGGGCCTCACGCATGCCAAGCAGGCACTTTACTGCTCAGCCACATCTCCAGCCACGCAAACTAATTTTTCTTCTTCTATCTTGTACTTCTTCAGTCTCCCCACAATCCCTCCATAATGTACATGTTTTATTCTAGGACATTCAGGGCTCACTGACTCTTTAAAATTAGATCCGAAAAATCAGGCTTGGGAGAAGAAACTTCTACTGTTCCACGTGATGGGGCTCACTGGGTCCCATGAGTTTCTGGACCCAAGGCGGGGTGCAGAGAATGCTAGAGATCACAACACACGCACAAAATGACTTCTGACCTTCTAGCACTTGGATTCTAGTGGTGAGAGACAATGAATATGACACAGAGTCGGACATGGTGGCATATGCCTGTAATCCCAGCACTCTGGGAGGCTGAAGCAGGAGGATCACGAGTTTGAGCCCAGTGGGGCAAAACAGTGATTTAGTGAGATGTTGCCTCAAAATAAAAAAACAAAAAAGGGACTGGGGATGTAGTTCAGTGTGAAGGCCTTGGGTTCAATCCTCAGTACTGCCAAAAAATTAATTATAAAAAACATCAGCAAATTACGAAGCTTGTTAAGAGGAGATGGGTGCTATGATGGAGGGGAGGGAGGACAGAGCAGGGTGTAGGACTATGCAAAAGTTCTTGAACAGGAGTGTCCCTGCTGTGTCTGAGACAGGCCTGGATGGAGGGGAGTGAGCCAGTGGGAGGAGGAGAGACGGAAGGAGGCAGGCAGCAGGTGGGCCAGCGTGAGGACCTGGCTCTGTATTGGTGCAGATTTTGCCAGATAATGTGAGCGGTTGTTTCTGGCCGTATTAGTGCAAGCACTTCTGAATAAAGGAATAAAACCTTTCTGTCCCCAAAGGTTCTCCCTGGGAACCACATGCAAGCACAGCGCTGCCCACCGGCCACCCATACCCAGTGACACCAGAGGCTGGGAAAAGCCAGCAGGGTCAACAGCCGTCCTTTTTTTCAGTACTGGGGATTGAATTTAGGGCCTTCATGTGGAGCTAGTACCTCCTTAACCCCTTCTTAAAATTTTATTTTGAGACAGGGTCTTACTAAGTTGTAATTTGCTCAGGCTGAGCTTGAACTTCTGATCCTCCTGCCTCAGCTTCCCAGAGTGCTGGGATGCCAGGTGTGCACCACCACGTCTGCTAAGACAGGTCATCTTCTAAGACCCTCAGAGCTTCCCCCAGGAGTCAAGCAGGCCCCTCGCGTTCCCGTACTCACTTCGTCTTGATTTCCAAGTCATCGTGGCTCGAGTGGCACATTTCACTGAACCGAGACACAAAGAAGTCATAGCTCCGATGATAGGATGGCGTGTCTTCCTCAATGTTGGCAAACTTCACGAACTGCGGGGTGGAGGGAGAGGACACGTGTGAGAGGTCATCCTTCTGCCCTCACTTCAGAGTGTCCCCAGACCCCTGCCACGGAGAGCCACAGAACCACGTGTCCGGGGACTGCCTCCCGCAGCATACTCGGGAGTGCGGAGTGCCCACCAGCTCAGCTATCCTCCTCCATACAGTGCAGACCATGGCCTCTCCTGGGAGGATGAGGGGGTTCCCTCTTCCACCTGGAGCTGCGTAAACCCACACAGCCTCACAGGCTGTGAGGAACAATAACTCTGAAACAGCGAAAGCCAGAGTCAAGATACGGAGCACCGATGAATTCTGGGACACCAAAACAAATCTAAAATTTGATTTTAAAGATATAATTACATTTTATTGTGGAAAATTTGAGTAAATGGTGAAAGTTTGCCATTTCAGTTCAGTAAGCCTTGATCAGCATTCTGGGTTCCACTGTGCCACACATTTACAATTCTAAATAGGGACTTAATTTCAACCAGATCCTGCTGAGAAGCAGGCATCGCAGGCTAAATGGAGGTAAATTACTGAAAATTTAATATAATTCTTACAAGTTGTTTTGTTTAATGTTATAAATTTAGTGCCCCAAACGACTCTGAAAAGATTAGCTTTACAATAAATTATTTTCTCCATTATTTTGCTATGTATTATTATTTATTTTTTCTAAATGTGTGTTGGTTTAAAAAGGATATACTATCCTACAACCATCTAGTTAGGGTATTTCATAATATTCAGTGTTAATTGTCAATCTATGTCCCTATTAAAACTTGTTAGCTTTTTCTGGATGAAAATTAGCAGCTTCCATAAACATCACTAATTACTAGTGTTTTGTTCTTGCAACAGGCAATATACAGCTATTTTCCATTGAATGATAGAATGTCAATACAAAGCAGAGAGCATGCCTGTAATCCAGCATTTGGGAAGCTGAGGCAGGAGGATTGCTGCAAAGAGGAGGCCAGCCTGGGCTTCACAGTGAGTTCAAGACTAGCCTGAACTACATAGTGAGACCCTGTCTCAAAAAAACAAAACAACACAATAAAAATAAAGCAGATAAGGAATCTTTCTACCAAGCTACATCTAAAATGCATATATATGTATATTTGAGACTGAATGTTCAATGTTCTGATATTAGCAATAAATCCAAATGACACTGTTTGCATTACTGATGTGGCGATACAGAAGAGGCAGGGTGCTAACTCATGTGATCACAGTATCACTGACTATCCACAAGTTCAGGAGTTCCAGGAACAAGGGGGAAGTAGGCCCTGGGCTGCTGGGCCTTGCTGAACCAAGGTGGGCACCCAGGCAGATGCAGGGTGTGGCTGACGGTGCCTCCTGTTAACCGCCGAGAGAAGTCCCTGGGCTCCCCCCACAGACACAGCCTGGCCTGGTCAGGGTGTTGTCCAGACCAAGGGGACATACAGAGAGAGTATCCTAGCAGCTCTGGCTCTTAACTGGCAGTGTGACTCGAGGGTGAGATATTCAATTTTTTATGTTTTGGTTTTCCCATGTGTAAAATGAGCAGCCAATGTCCACTAGGATTGTTTTAAGGTTTTTAAACTATTTCGAATATGACAAGGCAGCTTACAAGAAGACTTCCTGTGTATATGCAAGAGTGTACACATTTTAGAATGAAAAAAGACTTTTAAAAAAGTCAACAATGCTAGGCGTGGCTGCGCATGCCTGTAATCCCAGCACTCAGGAGGCTGAGGCAAGAGGATCAACACAAATTCATGGGCAATTTGGGCTACATAGTGAGTTCAAGGCCAGCGTGCACTACAGAGTGAGACCTTGGCTCAAACAACAAACAAACAACAAAAAACCAACAAAGAGGGGCTGGGGAGTCAACTCAAGTGGTAGAACGCCTGCCTAGCAAGCACAAGGCCCGGAGTTTGATCCCCAGCACCAAAAAAAAACCAAAAACAAAAAACAACAAAGAAAAAAAGTCAAACAAAGACTTTGCCTCAAGTGAATGTCAGGAAAACGAATAGCCAAACTTTATGTGCTCTGGTGTGAGTGTTTGTGACTAATAGCTATGGAGATGAAAGAAACTTCTAGAATGTCAGGGACTACCCTAAGCATTTTACATAAATCATTTCTTTTATTTCTTAGTTAGAGAGAGATGATGATTCTTATCCTACAAAGAGACGGAGACCTACAACCTTGAAGTATCTAGTCTTGACGTGGCAGGAAGGCCTGGTCTCGCCACCCCAGAGCACGCACTGTGGGCTTCTCCAGTGGTGGCTCACTGAAAGCCATATATATATATATGTACACATATACATACTGTAAAAAATCACCAAATTCAAGCTAATTAATACATCACCTCCCATATACCCACCACTTTCTATCTTGCTTCTCTCTTCCTCTCCCTTCATTCCCTTATCCTTTCTTTCCTTCTTTCCTTCTTACTTTCTTGTGGTGAGAAGATTTAAGATAGCCAAGCTATGGAAACTACTGAAATGTCCAATGTCAGATGAATAAAGAACACACACACACAGCATGCTGGAATATCATTCTGCCTTAAAAAAAGAGATCCTGTCATTTTTGACAATATGGATTAACCCAGAGGACATTATGCCAAGTGACATAAGCCAGACACAGCCACGCAGACCCTGCACAATCTGACTCGACTGTGGAATCTGAAGTAGTCGACCTCCCAGAAGCAAAGCCTGGAAGGGTGGTTGCCAGGGCCTGGAGAAGGGGACGAGAAGGGGCTGCTCACAGGCAAAAACTTCTCCTGGTCTCTGTCCCTGCCCTCTGTATCCTGCGACACCTCAGGGCCAGCAGCCCCCAGAGGGTCGCCTGGGGTGGGGTGTGACACTGTGAGGGAAAAGCAAGAGGATGAGGAAGTGACCTCGGCCTGCAAAGGTGACCTTCTGGTCTTCCTAAGGGCCTAGGGGACAGGCAGGGCAGGGCTGGAGGGGCAAGAATGCTTGTTTGCAAGCCCTGCCATGCAGCAGTCACACGGTGGGACCGGGTAACCATGCAGGCACTCCAGGCCAAGCTGGGGTCTCCAATATGTGGTCCACAGTCCGCTGAGAACCATGGCAGGCAGGAGGCCTTCTCTCTGCCTCACCCTGCCTGTGGTGCTGGCCGGGACCCCACTCCTGAGCCTGGTGGGGAGCGGCACCACGGCCCATCACACTCAGCTCTGACTTTCCTCTTCCGCAGGCGCCAGAGAGCCACCGCCGGGTAGACGCCTGCCCAGTGTCCGTCCTGACTGACTGTTATCTGTGCTCTCTGGGCACTTAAGTATTTCAACTATCATCCCTAGCTACAGGGTTACCACTGAGATTAAAGTCCATTTCTTTAAAAAACAGAAAGTTCTACGGCAACACTGAGGGAATGCAGGGCGGGACATGGGCATGGCGATTCCTTTTCTAAACTATCCGTGGTCCTCTTCCAGAAGTTTCTTCTGTATCTATCCGAACAGGGCCGGCCACAGCAGCCAACCCTGCAGGAAAATGCCCTATTCATGCCTTCTGGGACTGTGACTCTTTCTCTTCTGTGTGCTTCCTCCCTGGAAACTCAGTTTTGAGTCTTCTTTTCACGCGTTGGCTTTGACCTGGTGATGGTTCCAAGAAAGTAGACTGTGCTCGCTCCACAGCTGCAGGCCCACAGCCACCCATCTCCTCAGCCTCATCATCTGGGTGACTGGAGAGAGCTGTGTAGAGTGGGGACACTAGGACTCTGTCACAGGGTGGCCACCAGGATAACATGCAATATGCAGAGCAACTGAGGCATGCTTAGAAACAGTACCACAACCATCTGGGCTAGGACAGAGGCAGTTCGAGCCTTGTCATTTTCATGGCACCAAGCCAGGAGCCCAGATGGGGAACCTAGACCACAGAAAGTAGCGACAGGCACCAATGGGGTATGGAGAGAATGAGATGAGTGACAGCCACCCCCGCCCCAACCTAGGAGTGTGAGGGTGGGGACAGAGAAGATGCCCAGCAGCCAAGACTGGAAAACCAGCAAGAAGCAGCTGGCCACACTTTCTTTTCTTCAGGACCTGTCACCTCTTAGGACCATCTAGTAGAGAAGCTTCAGAAACATTCTCTGAGCTTCCGAATAATGCAAACTATGTCAATTCCATGCACGTTATTAGTGAGGTTCTCGTTTCCCAGAGATTTCCATTTTCCAGCCCCTCCCGGATTCAGCACCACACTGAACAGCAGCGCTGGCTGGAGCAGTACAAATGTGTCCTAAAGCCTGCAGGGAAAACAGCATCCCATTCAAACATGCCTGGGACTCCACTCACTGCCCCATCCCACTTGATCCGAAAAACAAACTTCAAGTGTCATTTTACTAAAGGCTGTTTGCTTTATTTGAACCCGTGCTCTGTTCTGTGGGAGGGCCTCAAAAGCCACCAGAGGCACAAGTCCTTGAAGAAGCTCTGCACAGTCTCGCAGGAGTTTTCATCTGGCACAACCATGCCAGGCCGGTGCCCCAGTTTTTAAAATTTCATTTGACTGGGTCTCACTAAGTTGCCTAAGCTGGCCTCGAACTCACAATCCTACTGCCTCAGCCTCTTGAGCAGCTAGGATTACAGCTATGTACCACTGTAGCAGGCTTCCCTATTCCACCTTTAATGCCAGGTATAGATGGCAGCAGTATGCAAAAGGAGCAGTTCATACCGTGCAATAAGTGGCAGCAACACTAAACACTTCAAGGGCTGGGGATTTAGCTCAGTGGTTAGAGGCTTGCCTCGCAAGCACAAGGCCCTGAGTTCAATCCCTGGCACCAAAAATACCCCACCAAACACTTCTTAGTGCACTTGCTACTTCTATATCTGTGTCAGTTTCCCCTGGCTGCAATGTGTCATCAGCCTCCTCTGAGGGTCATATCTCTCTCAGCCGCTCCCTCTTATGAGATGTGTGTGATCGTGCTTAGAACCTCCACCCAAATAATGCAGCACAGAACCTCAATTTAATCGTGTCTACAGACTCCCCGCTTCCATAAATGGGACCAAGTTCCAAGGATTCGGACGGCAGCATCTGGTGGGGCGCCAGTTTTCAGCCTACCGCAACATCCACTGTCAGAGGTAACTTTCAGCAAACCAGGGAATTTAACAGGGTCTCCACTGCACCCCCTGGGGAGATGAGGAAAGCGAGGCTTTACAGGAATGAGTGAACTGGTGTTTCAGGTCGGCGGATGGTGCGGGGTAGAATTGGGCCTCGGACTTAGGGATTGTGATACTGGGTTCTGGGCTCTTTGCCCTTTGAGCTTTAATGTGCATAGGAACTACTGGGATAGTTTGATAAAAATGCAGATTTCTAGCTGGGTATGGCAGTGAACACTTGTAATCTCAGCACTCTGGGAGGCTGAGGCAGAAGGATCACAAATTCGAGCCCAACCCAGGCAATTTAGCCACTTATCGAGACTCTATCTTGAAATAAAAAATTTAAAAAGGGCCAGGGATGTAGTGAAGCATGAAGACCCTGAGTTTAATCTCCAGTGCTCCCCCCCACCAACTACACACCAAACAGCAGCAGATTTCTGAGCCACCTCAGGCCTACTGAACAAGATTCTCTAGAAGCAGGATTTAAGAGTTTTTTTTTCAGTACCAGGGATTGAACCCAAGGTCTTTGCACTGAGTTATAGTATATCCCTATCTCTTAAAAGAAAATTTTTTTTAAATCTTGCTAAGTTGCCCAGCTGGGCTTGAACTTGGGATCTCCCTGCCTCAGCCTCCCGACTGCTGAGATTACCCCCTTTCCATCCCTACTTCCCTAGAGATTCTAGGGCAGGCCCTCCACAGACCCTGCTGCCTTTGCCCCACAGTGAGCTGCACCAGTTAGCTATGGAAATGCTCTGAGGCTGGCTGGGGGGAGCAGCACACTGGACACACCCAGGGACGCATCCTTGGCAGTGGAGGTCAGTCGGAGCTGGGGAGACTGAGGCCATCTCCGCTGAAGGACAGAATGGGGGTGGCTTGGGGCTAAAGCAAGCTCGGATGGTCCCATCTCTGGAAGACACGGTTGTCCCTCCTGGAGCCCGAGACTGCCTGGAGGTGGGGGGGTGGCGGCTCAGGCTGCTGGCCACTGCAAGCTCTCGTTCTGCTGGGACTCTGGCTCTCTTGTGCCGTCCAGTGTGGCTGCAGAGGGGCCGGGCCCCGTTCACAACACTGGAGGAGGCAATGGGGCTCGCTAACAAAATAGGTGCCCTTCTGGTGTCAGACTCTGGGAGCACTCTAAGGAGCTCCAGGTCTGAGCGCTTGATGGGAGCAGTTTCCCTTCTGAGTATGGAGCGGGCAGCACAGTTAGACAAGGTGGTCAGGGAACACCAGCCCGCGGCGTCCCTCCTGGACAGTCCGTCCCTGGGGTGGGAACCACACTCTGTATGTGAGTGCCAACTCCTTTGTGAGTCAGGACAGTGATCTGGGACAAGTTACTCAAGGTCCCTGTGCCCGGATTGCCCTACCAATAAAATGGGGGTAGTAAGAGCACCCGCCCTGTCTGACTGGCCTGACCAGGACACTGCCAGCCCCGCCTATCAGAAGGACAGCTGCTCCCCACCACCCGGGGCCTTTCTGGCTTACCCTCCGTGAGTTCTCACTGGGCCCACTCACCTGTGGACCAGTCGCTATTTTTCTAAACGCATGAGACAGCGCGAACTTCCTGTCTGCTGCTTCTCCACCACTAACTCATACCTTACAAATGACTTTCATTTAAATGCTTGTTGTGTGATGCATGAAATCGTGAAAGAATAAAATTGAGTTTTTGCTTTTTTTTTTTTTTAAGATACAGCGATGATGAGGAAGGTCTCCATAGTGACAAACTGAAGCTACTCAATGAACATGTGACATTTCAAAAGCCATGGGCACTGCCAGGGCCACCCTTTCAAGATCAAAGTTTCAGCTTTTTCTATTCAACAAAGGGCACTGAGCTTGCTGGAATGTCTCACCACCCTCCAGGACAGGCAGGCAGGGGACGCAACTGTGTGAGAGCTGAGGGTTACTAAGGGCCTGGTTAATGAAGAGAAAGCAGGCTCCAAATATTGACACTGCAAACAGCTCTCCCCAGTCCGCAGAGGGGAAGCTGAGTGGGCTGGTCATGCTCTGGCACCGACGAGGTCTCTCTGAGGACAGCCAGCCTTTCTCTCTTCTATAGATGGACATTCTGAGGCCTCAGCGACAGAACCACAGGGAAACACAGAGGACAGACAGAGGCCCACCTCTCTCACGGCCTGAAGACGGCTGGCTTTCCTGCCAACTCTACCTGCCTGCGGGGACATGAGAACTGCCTCTCTGCTTTGCTAAGGCAAATCCTAGCTGGAAAGCAGACCTTGCAAAGCACATGGTTTCAACTTGTATGCCGCCTGCCTGCTGCTTCTTGCAGTCCTGATTTTTGTTTTGTTTGCTTTACAGCACTGAGAATTCAACACAGGGCCTTTGCACTGAGCTACATCCTCAGCTTTTTTTTCTTTTATTTTGGGGCAGTGTCTTGCTAAATCACTAGGTTGCCCAGGCTAGGCTTAAACTCCTGATGCTCTCGACTCAGCCTCCCAGAGTGCTGGGATTACAGGCATGTACTACTGCACCCAGCTGCTATTCTGACTTACTGTGGCTCCCTGGAGCGGCTTTCACTACAGCCAGCAAACAGTCCCTGTACCATTATCGACAGTGCCAATCTGACCACCAGCCAAGGCACGGAAATTCCCCAGGCCTGACGATACCCTCTCCACTCACGTTACACTGTCCCTCCTTCGAGGGGCTTTGTAAAACCAGCTGCGGTTCTAAGGCCTCCTGGGAACACCTAGCCCTGGCCCCCCTGGAGAAGCTACTCCTTCCGGCCCAAGTCCCCCACGTGCTGGCCCCTGGGGCCTGCAGTCAGGAGGCACAGGCCGACTGCTGCCCTGGCTGCTGGCAACCTGGCTTTCCAAGATTTGCAGAAGACTGTCAGTTTTAGGGGTCAGGATTCTGAAGAGAGACTCTGTAGAGTGCAGATTTGTTCTGAGACAAACAACTAAAGCAGGCTGGGCAGCGAAACCAGGTCTGAAGAAAAAGCTACAGGCAGACAGTGTTGGCTCAAGGTGGGGCTTATCCTTAACTTCATCTGCGGGACCACGAGGCCACAGGACTGAGAGTGGTCATAGGGAGCATCTGTGCAGAGGCCAGGGGCCCAGGTTGGGGCCCAGGGAGGGGACCCCACGCCAGGCGGAGCTGGGGAGAGGCCTTGCCAACTCTCAGATCTGGGGAGAACGGATGTGCTGTGCAAGCACTGGGCAGTTATCCGACCTCTCTGGGCCTCCGGTTCCAGGCTGAGAAACCTAACAAGGCGAGGGCTTAGTTGAACTCAATGATTTCCCTTCTTTTCCTTCTTTTTTTTGGTCTCGCTTTTCCTCCTCTCTTTCCTTTTCTTTTCCTCGCCACAAAACCTTTAATCCACATTGCAGGTATCCATTTAAGTAGCTTAAAGGAGCTGGCTGCAGGGTGAAGCAGGACGGGAGGTCCCGAGACCTTTCGACTTTCTAGGCTAGATTTTCTAAGAATATCAAGCACTAGCACACTAGCAAATCTCAAATGATAAGGAGCCAAAGAATACTCTACTTGGAAGGCTCCAAAAGCTCCCAACCTACAGACCGGAGGAGCATCAGGTGAAAGGCAATACTAGGAAAGGTTGCCTCTGAGCTGGAATCTGACTCTATCACCATATATGATGTAGCTTCCTCAGGAGCACCTGCCTTCTAGAATCTCCACCATCTGCAGGGCAGCAATCGCTCACGGGCCTGCACCCTGGCTGGCGCAGCGATGCACTGTGAGGGGAATTCACAGGACACTGAATTTCCAAGGCTGTAGCTAACAGAACTCCTACCCTGGGCCAGGATTTGCTGTGGGGCAAATGTGAGCTGGCAGCCACCTGTTTCTGTGGCCCCCACGGATACAGAAGGACTGGTTTATTTCCCATCAGATGTTCTCTTCTAGACTGTAGTTACCTTAAACAAGACAACTAAAACAGTATCTGAAGCTGTTGCCAGGGCAACCTGACAAAAGGACTTTGCCCTCAGCTACTGTATATGTAATTTGTCAAAGGCAGCTGGCACGCAGGGAGACGGCAGGGAAGGGAAGACTGTCACTCTCTGTCCTCAAAGAAACGTTAGAAGACTCCATTCTGGTTAAACCAACGTATGTAGAACAGGAAATAAGACCCGACCTGTGCGACAAAAATTCAGAAGTGCCAGGCTGAGAATGCCAAGAGAGAACCCTTCCGCTTTTCTCTTGTGCTCTCTGTAGAGAGATAAAGGCCTCTGCAAGACCTATAAAATAGTTGCATCTTAGTGGCTTGAAGAACTGGAGTTTAAAGTATGCCCTCAGGGGAGGGACTAGGAGAGAACGGGAGAAATTAAAGAAAGCAGCCAGAACGTTCAAGGCTGTATAAATAACACACGACACAGGGAGTTCTTGACATGGCTGATCGCTCTTCTCCTATGAATCATAACCCCTGTGAAAGCAGCCACTGGTATCGGGACCAGTGACAGACAGCTCGGAGGACCTCCAGAGACCTAACCTGCCCGTGGAAGCAATGAAAAGACCAAGGTTAATAAAAGAGGGCTGCTCAGGGGACACAGCTAGGAAAGGGCAGAACTAGCCCGAGCCCTGCTTCCTGCTTCCTCTTGGTCTTTCCTTGGCTGTTGTGCCTTCATCCTGCATTGGTTTATTCCGAAAGATGCAGAACCTAGACCAGCTTTCAGAGGATGCCCTGTGGGGCACTGAGTTGTGGGGGCCCCTTTGTTTCAGTATTTAATTTTATATTTCTTGGGGCCCCACTTAAAATTACTTAAGGGAAAGAAAAATGTGTTAAACTCCGAAGATCATCAGCCTAAGTATAAGTACATTAGATAATGTTGACCTTGTGAATATGCTAAAACCAGTGAGTGGTGGTGGATTATATTGTGAAAATTTTACTTTTTATAGGTCTACAGAAATTATATATGTTATATAATATTTATTTAAATTGAAAGAAATTCAATACACCTTCATTCATACAAAAGAGGATACTGAGATCCTGAAACAAGCAGTGTGCTATGCTGAGCGTCAGAGACCAAATAGGAGCAGACTCAGAGGTCTCCCCGCCACGGCCCCAATCTTCACTGGAAGACCCCCATGCCCAGGCCCTGGCTCACCGAGTTGGTGCCGAGGATCTGCAGGTTGGGCTTCTCTGACTCCAGCAGCTTGGCCACCATCTTGAGGAAACTCTCCACGAAGAGGTTGATGCTCTGGCAGTGGCAGGCCATGAGCAGCTGGTCCAGTGCCTCCATGGCGATGCACACGTACCTGGGGAGAACGCACCATGGCCTTCACCCATGGCCCTCGCCCCTCGCACTCCCACTGCCTACGGGTGAGCAGGTGTCAGTGTGGTGGGCTCCTGGGTGGCAGCTGGGAAGGAGTCTCCCATAGGGTGTCAGTGTCTCCATGGCCAGCCCAACGCGTGCCTACTGCTCTGGCCCAGGACTGAGTACAGAACAGAATCAGGCTGTAAAGGGCCTTTTGAAGTCAGGTTCGTATGCCCACATGTAATAAAGGATGAGTGCAAAGTTTTGTTCTTCTTTATGTCTCGACCTAAATCATATCCATCTTGAAAATGATTTGTAAAAGAAGGTATCTGACACTATTTCTTAGGTATCCTTGTGTTAACGCCTACACAAAGCAACCAGTAAAGAGAAAAATATAGGGCCTCTCTACTTAGAAATTTTTCTTTCCACTTTTATAAACTGTTTATTTCTTTAATCTATAGAAACGGGGTCAACTATTATTAAATTAAATTATTATTAAATATTACTAGATAGCTGTCCCTGGGCACATTCACATCCAGATCAGGTGGTGGCTTGTCTGCAGAGTTCTTCTCAGACACAAAGGCGGCTCATCGGGCTCCTTGGTGAGTGGGCGCCCCGGCTTGCCCTTCCTCCAGGACACCACCGTCCTACAGCTGTGCAGGCCACTGAGGCACAGTCTGAGTCCTCGGGCCTGGAGAGCAGACTGGCCTGGAGCCTTGCCAGAGGACGGCCTCTATCTGATGAAAAACCTGGACATGATCAGGCAACCGCCCACGGCAAATAGAAATGAGGCAGGGACAGCGGCACTCTCTTCTCTTACAGAGCATCCCAGCATCTTTCATATGAAGGGATCTGCCGCCTTCTCACCATGATCTTACAGAGTTTAAACGAGGTAAATAAAGGAAGGGATGGGATGGGCGGAGTTAGGCAAGAGAAGAACCTAGAAGGCCTTTCAAGCCCCGGAGCCGAGATTACTGCTTTTCCTTTTCCTGCCAAAAAAAAAAAAAAAAAAAAAAAAAAAAATCCAGAATATCCTGGTAAGCAAAAGCCATCCTTTGCTGGGGCCGGTGGGGAACTGGCTCCTGACGAGCACTGGAAATTTTAGGGGGAAATGAAAATTACAGAAGTGCAATTGAAACATCAAGAAGTAAAGAAGTTTAGGGTCTTGTTCTTTGAACACCATACCCTTTGTTCTCCATCTCTGATCCAGTAGCAAGGATGGCATGACTGTAATTATGAATTCGAACTTTTCAGGGTATCTTGAAAATTGGAAGCCAGTGAGACGTTGGGACCCCCCAGGCCAATGCGCTCTGTGTCTGTCCTATTTTATCACCACCTTGCCAAGTGTGGCCCATCTGTTAGGCCCATATTCTCAGAAGGAACAGAGCATGGGGTTCTTGGGGTGATGTCCACTCAATAGGACTACAGTCAGAAGGTTACCATCAGCAGAGATGTGATCTGGACTTGGAGTGTTGGAAGGGGCCCAGATAGGGACAGGTCTGGGACTCCAAACAGGCCTCCCTGGACACTTGGAGCAGAGTGAGTTGGGAAGGAGCTAGGCCATGGAGGGTGCAAGGGCGGGTTACAGACCACAGCAGCAGTGGACAACCTGTCTCAAATGTACTAGGACAGCAGAACCCAAGGAATCTGGCATGAACTGGGAGCCACGGGAGGACACTAGGCAGGTTACAAATAGGAGGAATTCAAGGTAAGCCACCAAGGCAGAAGAGGGTTATAAGCACTAAGGAGAATACCCAGGGGCCTGGTGCTTAGTAAAGAGGCAAGAAGTACCGTGCATGGGAGCCCCAGAGAGGTGGTCAGTCAGGGGCACCCCTAGAAGCTAGGGGGAGGTTTGGAAACTCCAGGGTTGGAGTGGGGGGTGGGGGACAGGCTGGGAACTAGACTTAGTTGTACGAGAAAGGCAGATCCAGGGGACAGGGATAGGGATCAGCAGGCAGGAAGAGGGGGTAGCCTCAGCAGGGCCAGTCATCGTCCAAGAATCACTCAAAGGGCAGCAGCCTCGACAAAGGATCTCTTATTCTGGGCAGTTTAAATCCGCCTGGTCAGCCCACTCCTGGACCAAACCTTCTTGGTTTTTAGGAACACAGTGCAAGGAGAGGAAGTTGGCCTAGCTCAGGCTGGCCCTCCCCAGCCAGTGAGAATCTGCAGTATGTGCCTCTGAAGGGTCAGCCATCCTCCGTGGAGCCTTGGGAGCCTCGGGTTGCAGTAGCCTCACCCTCCTCGGCTCTGGGTGTCTCCGTCCTTGTGGCTCAGAACCGCTGGGTGATGGGTGAGACTTGGGGCACTGGGAAACCTGACAAAACCTGCACGCTGTGGTCAGTGCATTGCTGTTACCTGCCCTGCTCCCGACTTTCTAGGGCCGCTCCAGCACTTGGGGTACGTGGCAAGGACATACATGGAGAAGGAGATGTAAGGAGCGCTTCCCTTCTGCTGCACTGCACTGCCCCTTCTATTTCATGCTAATGAATAATGCCTTGAAATTCATCTCACTCCCTCTCTGCCTGCGTCTGGCTTTTGATGCGAAACTCCCGTGAACCAGGACATCATCCAACTGCAACAGGCCAACCGTACAGGTTGGCAGCAGTCAGAAGAGGGTGGTTCTGCCACCGGGACCCAACCCCGAGGCCCACTGTGCTGAGGTCACACCATAAACATACACCTGCGTCATGCCAGGGAGAGACAGTCCCTCCCACTGTCCATGAATATTTTGCTCTTCCAAAGCTACCTTCAATGGCGAGGAAGATGAAGATGCACGAGGCACTTGGGAAGGAAAGGCAGGGAGGGCGAGGAGAGAGAACGAGAGATGAGCCGTTACAGATTTCTCTTCTCCAAACGTTTATGATGAAAGCCCTCTACTAGGCCTTTGGGCTTTAAATACCTACATGCCGCAATGGCTATTTTTAACAGGACTATGCCAATTTTGCATTGCCATACTAGGGGCGGTAGAAGGATTCTAAGTGGCTCTGCTGGCTGCTGGACATTTTAACTGAGACAACCTTCACTGTCGAGAGGGCAGGCACAATTAATATTAAGTGTTTCCTGCACTAGCTGGCGCATCAGCTGTAGGTTCAATCTAGGATAAAGGGATTTTTTACTTGCCGAGTATACTTTACAGTATGTCAAGGCCCTTTACATAATCAGCATGCAGTGTCTAACCTAATTTTATAAAATAGTAATGGAAATGTTATTAGTTTGCATTCTGCTTTTTACACTAGGGTAGCCTGATTTACGATTTGCCAGGGTTGAGGGTATAGCTCTGTGCACAGTGTGACCTTAGTGTGAGCAAGGCCCTCGGTTCAATCTCTGGTGGGGGGTGAGGGGCAGATGTGCTGGTGGGTGGTGGGAGAAGGAGAAGGGAGTCAAGCAGAAGCTCGGAGAGCTGGGGGCATCAGCCAGTCTGTCTGCAGCCACTTCTGAGGCAGGCATCTGGCCAAGGAGGGCAGGGCTGGGTTAGGGGCAGGTTGTGGGAGACCCCAGAAGTCAAGCCAAAGAGTGAGGATTTTATCTAAAGGAGCCAGGAAGGTAGAGTTCTGGGTCTGCATGCTGAAGGTCCTACCAAGCAGAATTAACCTGAAAGACCAGACAGGTAAAATGGGAAGCAGGGAGACCGTTCCTAAGGCTGCTGTCCTCATCTGAACTAGCAGAGAGTAAGAAGCTAAACCAAACAAAAGGCAGGAGCGGTGGGAGGGAGAGGATGGAGAAAAAGACCTACAGAGAGTAGGACCAACAGGGCTCGGGAACAGCTGCCCGAAATCTACCCAAAGCTTGACCCCGCTAGTGATGCCACCAAGCTTCTCTGGGCACTGGGCTTCTGCATGAATTGTGGCATGATGGAGGCGGTGGGGCGGGGGTGGGGTGTTCACTCTTCCGCAGCAGTAACACACAGGGCCGGGAATATTTAGGAAACACGGAAAAAGCTGATACAAAATGCAACCAACCAACAAACAACGAAAAGAAACCCTGACTTTGTGAATCCTCAATACCGTGGTGTATTTTCTACCAACTGTGATTTGTGGTTGATGCTCATTTTTTAAGTTCACTGTAAATACTTTGTATATAATTATGCAACCTATTTTTCATTTCCTAAGGCACGTTTCATATTACGAAGTAAACATCTTTATAAACACCATTTTTATTGATTAGATAACATTTTATCAAATGGTGTACACCATAATTTACTGAACTCTTCATTCGTTGAGCACTTTATATCTACTTTTTCGTTATCATATCAAACACCATAATAAACATCTCCATGTGTAAGTGTAGACCACTTAAGACTGATTCCTTGGGGATGGGCGAATAGAAATGGAATCGCTAGGTCAAAGAGCATAAGGGGTTTTTGAAGTTCTTGACACATACTTCAGAAGTACTTCCTAGAATGTTTCAACCAGTTTGTACACTTTCTTCCTATATAAAAGTGCCTCCCTTTTTGCCATTTCTGGTTAATTCTGGAAATATCTGATTTTGTATTAACTCGATAAGATGAGAGCTTAGCATTTCAAGCCTCGCCTCCAATGACAAGTTTGTTGAGTATCCCATGCTTGGCAAGCTGCTTATCTCTGACTTTTGCCTCAAACCTCTTATTCTTCCCACTCCACCCCGAACTATTTGTTATACTCTATTAAGGTTTGAATCCTTTGTCTCGTTTTTTGATAATATTTAATTTTTCTGTTTGCTTTTAAAATTTTGATTCTTAGTTGGGCATGGTGGTGCATGCCTGTAATCCCAGCACTTTGGAGGCTGAGGCAGGATTACTTCCAGTTCAAGGCCAGCCTGGGCTACATAGTGAGTTCAGGGCCAGCCTGAATTACAGAGGGAGACCCTGTCTCAAAAAACCACAAATAATTAAATAAAATAAAACGTTGACTCTTTTTTGATAGCAAAATATTTAAATTTTAAGCAGCTAAGTCTATTGATCAGTCATTTTCTTTGGACTTCTTTTCTCTTCTAA
This sequence comes from Hystrix cristata, assembly GCA_004026905.1. Lineage (NCBI taxonomy): Eukaryota > Metazoa > Chordata > Mammalia > Rodentia > Hystricidae > Hystrix > Hystrix cristata. The sequence continues at coordinate 41,008 of PVJO010010805.1, read as the reverse complement.
ACATAGAGTCTTTCTCTCTCAGAGGATTAATAAATAATGGACATGGTGACCCTAACCTCGCCTTCCCACGAGGACGTGGGTGGCTCCTCCTCACTTTTCTGAAGACACTAAGTGGTGTGAGGCGGGCAGGTTTGATGAGAATCACGCGTTCTGGGCTGGGCTACTTGAAGGGCCCACACTGTGTGTGAGGGCTTCTGTGTGGCAACACAAGTGCTGCTCCTTGGGAACTTCTTCCCAAATCGAGGCAGCAGCACCAACTTCCCCTGATTTTGTAAAAGCCCATAGAACCCCCTCCTTAGGCCTGGACCTATTTTCTCAATCTGTCCAATAATCCAGTCTACTGGCATTTTCATGAAATGATATTACATCGCTTCAGCCTGACAACAGAATACAGTCTGTGAGCATCTCTCTCCCTCTTTCCCATACCACTCACCCGTATCGGTGACGGCCCACATCTCGGATGAGCCTCTCAGAGAGGTAGGCTCCGATGCGGTCCAGCTTTTCTGGGGCCGAGAGGGCATAGAAGGTCAGTTTCTCCATGTTGGTCTTCACCAGGCCATCCTGCAAGAGAGATGGTTCAAAGTCACCAGGGCCAGGCTGTGGCAGAAGGGTTCATGTTTACAGGTGAAGCCAGCCAAATGATCAACATTTACACAGGGCCTGTCGGGCCCGTGCCAGGCACACTGCTGGCTGTTAGAGACGGAGTCCACTGAGACCCAGTTCCTGCCCTGCATGCTAGCTAGCTATGAATAATAGGAACAGTAAGTGATAGAAATATAAATATACACATGTATGTAGATATACACGAGTGTATATGTGCGTGTGGCTGAGTGTGCAGACATACACGCATGGGTGTGTAAATGAATAACAAGGCTTCATTAAAAGCCACTCAGAGTTAAGATGTGTTGGAGCCATCACCAAGTCATAAAGAAGGAAGTTCTGCAGCCCTTGGGGAATTCTCCCAAGGATGCGGGAAATGTGATTGCCCATCCAGAGAGACTGTTGATTCCCAGAGAGCAAGTCAGTACATCAGATCCTGACACTTGTCAGACCACAACCCATAATGCAGCCTGATGTGGGATGAGGCAGCTTGGAAGCCAAGAAGCTGGGCCTCCTGTACATTCATACTATGAGTCTGGCGGCTCCCAGGGCAGCTGTGGAGAGACGTGGGCTATGGAGCCAAAGAGAAGCCAAGAGGGGAATCTCCTAGCAGAAGAGCTGGTGCCTAGGGGACCCTCCCCCAGGAGGAATGGGAAGGACGCCAAAACGAGCTTCCAACTGCCTCTGCAGCTTGGCTGCAAAGAGACCACATGCCCTCAGCCTTCCTGTTGCTGCAGCCAAGGTTTCACTGCTGGCCTGGAACTCGTGGCAAGCCATCCTCCTGTCTTAGGGAAGACCCAGTGGCCAGGGGCCCACGCGCCTGCCATCCCCATGCAGCCACCTGCAGAGGCCTGGGTGGCGACAGTCGTGATGCCCACCAGATAAGCGACCTACCTCAGGATCCTCGGGGAAGATATTGTCAACCAGCCTCTTGTACCTGGGGCGAAGGGCGCCGCAGCAGCCACACACACCTGGAACGGGACCAAGAAACATCCATGAGCAAAGCGCTACATCAGGCCAAGGAGACCCAGACACCAGGGTCAGGGCCAGCACAGTCCATGAGGAGACAGCCAGGGACCCTCCCTCATAGAACAAGGCCTCATCCTTCTGGGTCAGGGTCTTCCCTGCCAGGCTGCTGCCATGCTAGCTTCACACCTTTCCTCAGGGATCAGGCGAGTGGAATATGCAGGGGTGCAGCAGGGCCATGCAAGAGCACTAGGAGGGGCGAGGCTTTGTGGGTGAGGGCTCACATAAAGGCCATGTACACCCTACCCACAATGCATGTGCCTGCACATGCACAGACACACACACACACACACACACACACACACACACACACACTTTTCTGGGACATGACTGACTACACAACTGCATCCTATAGCTCAAATCCTGGGAAGTTGGATACAGCACAAAAAGGGGCACGGCTCCTCCTACGCAGCCCTTCACTTGCTCCCAACCTTATATATTCTCTGCGCCTCAATTTCCCCTTCCTGTGGCCACTTCCAGGGCAGAAGGTTATATGAAACTCTGATAAATTAACGTGAGCATTAACTACTAACATCTGAAACTGCATTTGTAATGTGGTAGGACTGTGATATTTGAAAACTGCAGCATTTAAGGGCTGGGCCGGGCTCTGGGCCTCTTGGTGTGTGGCTCCCAAATGCAAGTCTGTGCAAATGAAAACCTAAGAACGACACAGCACGTCTCATGAAGCTAAATTACTCCACTGAGAAGACTGAGATGACTTCTTCCCTGATCTTTGGTGCTCTGAAGACATAGTAAAAGGAATTTAATGATAAAAGGAACTTTGGCAAAATAACTCTAGGTCTCACCAGGAAACCACAACATCTGGGAACAGCGGCGCTCCTTCAACCTCCTCCCCTTCGGGAGCCTCCCCTGCAGTATCCCATCCACCCACTCACCTCAGGGCTGCAGGGCAAAGGGACATTGAGGAGGACCTGGGAAAGCCCATCCCCAGAGAGAATTGAGGGCCCCTTCACCCCTCCAATTAACGGTGAATTCTGTTTATACAAGCATTCTACTTGAAATGCAAATGTGCCCAGGGAAGACTAGCCTGTGGGTCACTGAGAAAAGAATGAATTCCTTCAGTGGGACTTATTTCAACCACACGAAGAGTTCTAAGCCAGAGCCAGTGAGAGGCAGCTTTGGGGGCTCCCGGTGGGTGGGGAGGCGGGGCCCTGCCTGGAGGAGGAAAGGGCAGCAGTGAGTCCCAGGGCAGACCTGTGTGTTAGGGGATGGCACACCTTTGGAGACGCCCAGGGCACCCAGAGCCGGGCCTCGGGCACCAGGTGCTCGGCTCTGATCCTGGAGCACCCTCGCCCCCAGGGAAGCCATGTGGCCTCTGGGTTCTGCCAGCCCCAGGCTCCTCTGGCTGCCCAGTCTCCTGGGTCTGGGCTGGCATCTCCCTACCCCTGCCCTGTTTCCTGCGCCCCCTGCCCAGTAGAGGTGTTTGTCTGGTTGGCACCTGCGCTATACTTCATGAGGACAGGACAGCCCGAGAGAGACATGCTCCCCCTTCGGGATGCAAAGCCCTAGTTTCTGCCTGCAGTTGTCTTGTCCCCTACCTGACGGGCCTCTCAGGATGCTTCCACCCAGTGCCCAAGCAGGACATGCCCCAACTTGTTTAATCTCTACAACAACCTCACTGCACGGGTACTAAATGTATCCCCATTTTACTGATGAGAAAACTGATGTATTAAGGGGTTAAGTTACCGGCCAAGAGCCATACAGCTCTAATAAATGGCACACTAAGATTTGAACCCTGAAAATCAAACTTGACAGGCCACGCGCTATCCACTGTACCAGGATGGATCTCCTGGGTTGTCACAGAGCTTGGAAAACTCAAGGCCCCTACGGGAGAAAGGACCACAGGGGCCACGTGTCTTAGACTGAGCATGCAGCTGTGTCCCTGGAGCTCCCAGTTGATGTGTTCTGGTGCCGCAGGTCTGAGGTACAGCCTGAGGCTCTGCATTCCCACCCAGCACCGGCCCATGGCCACGCTTGGAGTCTGCAAAGCATCAGGACATGGGGGCTACAGGTTTGGGATCAGGGATCAGAAAGGCTTAGGCTGAAATGCCAAGTTCTTCCAATTTCTTACTGTTTGATTTGAATAAGTTACTTAACCTATCTCCATTTCCTCACATCTGAAGAAAAACGAAGACGATAATGGTTCCCACCCAGGCACTACATGGGATAAGGCATCCCTCTGCCGTGTCCATCCTTCCCAAACCTCTTGAAGGAAAGATGTGGAGGACGAGGTGAGGGTCACGCTGAGGACTGCTTGGACCAGGCGAAAGAGCTGGGTGCTGTCTGAGTTAACAGGGAGCCCTGGCAGCCTCCTGTGCAGTGCGGGGGGGGACAATTACAATCCATCCAGAGGCGGGGTTCCCAGCAGGGGGCTGTGCCCAAGTCAGGGGAGCAAATGCCCACGCTGAGTCTCGGGATTGAAACAGGAGGGGGAGGCAGAACCAGGGAAGACTTGAGTAGCCCTGAGAGGAGCAGGGATGGAACAGGACCCAGAGAACAGGGGCGCCCTTACTGAGCTGGGACACAGCTGGCCGGGGGAGTGCGGGGCACATCAGACTGCAGCACCCAGCAGGCAGCTGGCGAAGAGGGCGAGGGCTCCCCAGAAGGACCAGGGCTGAAGCCCCAAAGTCCCCTGCCTGGATGTGACTGTTGCTGCACACGACACTGCACTGCAGGAAAGAGGGCCCCACTGCTCAGAATGGGAGGGAGGCAGGGAAGGCCGAGCCTGCAGAGGAGGCCTCTCTCGTCCCATGGCCACTGTCTCCAAGTGTCCCCTCCACTACTTCCTGTCAGGTATTTCAGACTTCTTGGCCTCTTTCCTAAAATCCTCCAAGCTGGGCCACTGGGAGCCTTCAAGTGGCTAAACTGATCTCAGACATAGATCTTTTTTTTTCCCCCCTCAGACATAGATCTTATTGGCATCCCCCTGAAAACTCAAACTCCCCATCTCAGTGATCTGATTATCTAATTCACATGGTCTCCCAAAGGATACATGCTTTTTCTTAAGCCTTAAAGTGAGCCTGGCCTATGCCTGTAATTCCAGCTGTTCAGGAGGTACAAACAGAAAGACTGCAAGTTTAAGCTCAGTCTAGGCAATTTAGATCCTGTCTCAAAATAAAATTTCAAAAAAGGGGTCAGAACAGTGCTTGCCTATCATGTGTAAGGCCCTGAATTTAATCTCCAGTACTAAGGGAAAAAAAGGCTTAAAGCCAATAATAATAATAATAATAATAATAATAATAATAATAATAATTCCTAACAATAAAACCTTTGAGACATTTGGGCATCGGGGTGTTTATGAGAAGCCAGTACACAAGTGTCCACAAATATTGCTCTGTTTGGTTCTGGAGTTTTGATTGTTTGCTTGTTTATTTTTAATCTTTCACAGTTTGAGGAAAAATAAGGTCAGAAGACAAAATTAATAGCCTGGTTTAAAAAGAAAAGAGTACAGAAGAAATTAATAGTTTTGTTTCAGGAATTCATCACAGGATGAATCCGAAAACAGGATGTGGCAGAAAATTCTAAAGCCATATGGCTACCTCTATCCCAACAGGAGGAAAGAAACATGGAATGGCTCCCTGGAGAGGACAAACCTAGGCTGCGTTACTTTACCATCTTGTGTGCTCCATTGCGGGAAGGGGCCAAGTGGAGAGCTAGAGATGTTATCAGACTCAGCCAGTGAGCAGAAAGCCATGTGCAGAGGCCTGCACTTCCTGGGTGGGCAATCAGACCCCAGTGAAGGAGAAAAGCTTCTCCTTGTGAAAAGGCAAAGAGCTGGGGTGGGCTTTGGCCAGTCACCTGCAGCCTCTGGGAGCCAAAGCAGCTCAGGTTTTGGGACCTGCAAGTACCCCTGGAAAGCTTCCAGAGTAAAGCAGGTAAATTCGGAGCAGCCACAACCTAGCTAGGAAAAACCAAATAGAGGACACAAAATGGAGCATGGTAGCACGTGCTTATAATCCCAGCTACTCAGGGGTGACGGCAGAGGATATCAAGTGCATGCCCAACACGGGCAACTCAGAGAGACCCTGTCTCAGTGCAAAACAAAAAGGGCTGAAGATGTAGCTCAGTGGCAGAGTGCTTACCTAGTAGCATGCTCCAGCCCCTACGTTTGATCCCCAGAACTATCATCAAAAAAATAAAAATAAAAAAGGGAAGGTATTCACACAAAATTGAAAACCATTCCTTGTAAGGAGAGTTTAAGGAATACATTTTTATACATTTCTTTTTTTTTTTTTTTTTTTTTGGTTGGTGCTGGGGATCGAACTCAGGGTCTTGCGCTTGCAAGGCAGGCACTCTAACCACTGAGCTAAATCCCCAGCCCTTTTATACATTTCTTTTATCTTGCTTCTAGGTGTATTTATTCTTAATGTCGGTACATGAAAGTAGATGGAGCTTAGCAAGCAACCACACACCTGTGATGAACTACTTCCTTCTGAGCCATTTTATGCAAGACAGAAGTGCTTTCCCCAGAGTCCTGTCACTACAGACTGCAGCTGGCAGATCCAACCATGGTACATAAAAGTCTACAAAGGATCCTCTGCTATCACTAGGACCTGTTTTAGCCTTTATTTATTGAAAGGCAGGGTCCTGCCATGTTGCCCAGGCTGTCCTCGAACTCCTGGGCTCAAGTGATCGTCCAGCCTCAGCCTCTCGAAGTAGCTGGGGACCACAGGCACGCACCACTGCTCCTGGCTTCACCTGGGATTTTCATGACGGTTTTAAGGAAAAGAAGAACAAATGACAGGGCCAGCCTCACTAGTATGAAGCTGCTCTGGTGACTGCAACATCAAATTATTGATATTATTATTACTGAGACAGGGTCTCACTGTGTGGATCAGGCTGGCCTTGAATTTAAAGTGATCTTCTGGCCTACGCCTCCCTGGGCTGAGATTATAGGCATGTGACACCACACCCAGCTGAACATCAAATTAGTAACAGAATGCACAATGGCAAGATTTCAGTGGCTTCCTCCATCTTTAAAACTCTTGAGGATGGCCAGACTCTTCCAGGGTCCCCTGCCCCTCCAGCCCCTCTCACTGTGACTCCTCTGCCCTAATTGCAGGGACTCCTTGGAGACCCTGCACCAAATCTCCCCCATCCCAAATGTTCCCCTTTGTCCCCCAGGCTCGCCCTCTCATTTCCCCGGGGCCTCTGCCCACAGTCACCTCACCAGGACAACCTCCTGGCCACCAATCCCCTCCACTTTTCGGTACCCAATTTATTCCTTTTCACTGCACTTGTCACCCCGACTCCTTCTGTGTCCACGCTGTGGGCCCCTGGCAGATAAACTCTGCAAGGGCAGGAACAATCACCGTTGTGTCCCCAGGCTGGAAACAAGGTCTATCCCATGGATGAGGTAAAAAGAGGTGCTCATACACACACAGGTGTTCTGAACAGACGTGACAGTGAACGTCAAGTCAGTAAGGGCACAATAAGGCCTTTAGTGAAAATTCTGAGGGTCTATGAGGCCCTCTGGGAGTGTCTGGCTTCCGGCCCAGCCCATCTTCCAGGGCACCATCTGCCAGAACCAGTGGGGAGCTAGGCATCAGAGGCCTGTTGCCCACCCTGCCCACCCTCCACATCCCTGCCTGGCCCACGGTCGCAATCCTGACCACTCATCAGAATTACCTTTCTGTCCCAAAGAGGAGCGAGGGTGTTTAAAATGTCCCTCTGTGACTCTAGCACACGTCTCAGCGGATGCAGGGCCACCTCTCACCCAGTCTGCCAGCGCCATCCACTGCGTCCTGAGTCCTCTGTACTGTGGCCCTGTGTCCCCTCGGCTCTGCTTGCCCAATCCTGCTTCCTTGACCCATCTGTCCGTTTGGTCCAGCAGCCCACAGCCCAGGACGCTGGGGTTTGAAACACAGTCTCAAACATGGAAAACACCACATTGTGCAAACTCTAGGCCTCCTCTCCCACACTTCAGGCCACTGAGAAGGATGGTTAGCACCCTGCACGCCTGCCTCTCCTTCATCATTGTCCTGGTCTCCCATGGGCTGATCTTTATACCTAGAAAATCCTCAGGTTTATTACCTGCTCTGTACTAAGCCTGCTCTGTACTGACCCTATGAGGCAGGTATATAGCCTCAGTTTACAGATCAGAAGGCGGGACCTGAGAGGTCAAGTGCCCTGCCCAAGGCCACACAGCATGTGCCTCTCCACCCCAAGCCTCCCTTAATTCTCCCATTACTTTCCGCAAAATACACCCCCAACCGTTTCCCAAGCTCACTCTGCCTTCCTGGCCCTCCTTTGACACAGCAGCGGTATGGGGCTGGAGGCCTCCCTGACACCTGACACCAGGCCTGTCGACCTGGCCATCTGGCCAGATTCCCTGCTTCAATTCACTGTGTACGTAGCTTTAAAGCAAATCTTTGATTTAGTTTGCTTTATATTCATGCAGTTAGCATGTCTCACCTCTCCAGTAATAAGTCAACCCTTCTGACATGGCCAGAGTCTACCGTAGGGACAGAGGACAAACTCCTGGGCCATTTATCTACTACTCATTTAAAGCATGATCTGTGTTTTCTTCTAAGGCAACTAGGGACTTAAAAAGCAGTTTTTCTTAAAAAAAAAAAAAAAAGTATCCTCATTTAGGCCTACAGATAACCAATAGATCTGTCTCCTTTACTACCTTACCTTTGGGTCTGACCCTGCTCAGCTCTGCATATAGGCCTGCTAATCATTTAGGGAGTATCTGTGGAAAAAGTTGCAAAATAGGTTGATTATCCCTGAATTTATTTAACCTATCTCACTTCCCTTCAAGACAAGAGATTTACAGGGACAGGCAACCACCAATGAGTGCTCAGAAGTCTCCAGTCGGAACCTATGGTCACCCTGGATTCCAGCAGAGCCACAAACCCGACCACCCCAACCAGGAACAATCATCTCATGGAGACCAGCTTGCTTCCTAAGCAACGAGGACTCTCCCGGGGCCATCATGCAAAAGCAGGACAGAGATCACGCGCTAGCACATGCCAGCCCGTGCCCGCTAATCCGAGAGGCTGGGAACAGGCCACCTGACGCTGCTGCTCAGAGCGGTGTCTCCACCGGCTCCTCTGGCTGAGGTCCCTTCCCTCTTTTCTCTTGCTAACTCTGCCTGTGCCTCTCGCTGATGTGTTCTGAAACGCCTTTTCTGTGATAAAAGTCAGGAACCTTTCTGTGGGGTGGGTCGAGGGCCTCGTCTCCTCTCTGGGACCTCCTCGGACCCCATCTGATAACACTTCCACCGAGAGTCTAACAGGCTGCCCACTAAACAAGAGAGGCTCCTTCACCCTCGAGCCCCCGCTCCCCTCGGCGGGCCTCCCCTTGGGCTCTGCCTCCTGAAGCGGCCCAGTCCAGCAGCTGGGGTCAGAGCGGAGACCAGAGGGACAAGGGCTGGGAGGTCTGAAGGGCAGCCGACTAGGGGCCAGGCAGTGTGGGAGACCCATAGATGTGTCCAGTGACAGGGTGGGGCCAGCAGGAGGTGGTGACACCTGCCAAGACTCCCTGGGGGGTTCCACTCGGACCATCTTTTCCCTCCGCCAGCTCCAACGCAGACAGCCTCTGTGCTGCGCTCTCCTGTCCAACCTTCTGCCACCGCTGGCTCAGGCTAAGTCATGTCAGAGGCCCGCCCCCACCCCAAACTGTAAATTCCTAAGGTCTTGGGTTCTCCGGCCTCTGTACAGTATCCTGAGCCCAGCGGGACTCCAGGAAACTGGCAAGACGCATCACTTCACCTGCCTTTGATCAGCGTGAGACCCAGGCACGGCCCCTCCTCTCTGAGGGAGCACTGGTTTCCTTTCAATAAACATCAACTCCATTATCCCCATTCACCAAGAAAAATGTCTTTTTGCTCAAAATAGTTCATATTTGTTTTCATAGCTTTACAATCTCCTTGTAAAGACAAGGGCTGGACTCGGTCATTCCTACCAAAGCAAATGGAATTCTTTTCAAACAATTTACAATAAAATTAAGCCAGTGCTAATGGCCAATTTGAATGAATTGGAGGAAATGGAACAAAGTTCAGAGAGAAAGGCCGATCCACCTCCCATGAGAACCGGGTCTCCCATGAGGACCAGGCCTTGTGGTCAACTGACCTTAATTAAACTCCAGCAGTCTGCGCAGCCCTCGCTGGACGAAGTGCAGAGTCTGCCCTGAAGGAATTACTCTCTAACTGAGGATGCAAGACCCACATGCATTTAAAGTTCATAATGTGACACCGTGAACCTAAGGACTCTACAAAGCTGAAGAAATCTGAGTCAGAGGAGTCCAGGCAGGCTTCCTGGAAGAGGCAACACCTGAGATGGCTCCTTAGGGATGGCGAGAGCTGGTAAGTACTGGGGAATCCATGAACCACAAACCACCTGTCAGTGGGGAAACATTTCAGAAAACCAAAAAGGTTTCCCCTCCTCCTTTCCTGGCTTCTAACTTAAAAAGAAATTCATGATTACAGGGAAAAATCTGCAAAACAAGTGGAACAAAATGAATATACGCATCACTTATAACCACATTATTCAGAAATAACTATTAAAATTTTAGTGTATTTATTCTGGTGTTTTGTTTCTGTGTTTATACATATTTTTAAAATATAAGCATAAAATTGCAATCACACAGGACAGTATTAAAAGTAATTTTCTTCTGCTTCTATTGTATTTACCTTCTCATTACTTTTCAAAACTTCATTTTAATGCTTAGTCATTATTCCACTTTTGGCCAGACTCTGATTTATTTAATCATTCCCTGTTGTTTCCAATTTTTCCCGACTCCAGTGAAGCCAGCATTTGCCCTTGGTAATCGGAGCCGGGCCGCGTGGGCAGGGCCTGGCTCTCCTCCTGGTGATAAGGGCAGCAGGGCGCTGGGCTGCGGAGCTGGCGTGGCACAGTGGCAGGCTGTCTGCAAGGCCAGGCCGCCTGCCACCCAGGGCAGACTGGGACTGAGGACACCGGGAGCAGGTGCTGAGGAAACAGAATTTGGGATCCGGTTTCCAGACAGCTTCCTGGAGGCGGAAGGAAACAGCAGCTAGATTCTCCCCGGGGAGGCGGACAGACCAGGAGCGGTCAGCAGCCTGACCTTTCGGAGCTCGGCTCCCGAGATGTTCACTGCTTTCCGGCCCATCTCAGTACATCTGATCGCCCCCTTAATTGAGGATGGGAATTTAAAAAGAGAGAAACGTGTGCAATTGATTTAATGTCAGGGTTTCAATTCTTTTCTAACCATGGGCTTCCCTAGGCCTCGGTGTCGCTTTTGAAGCAAATAATGGGTAAAGATGAACAGAATGTTTTTCTGTTCTCTGCCTCCTTGGACTACTAACAGTACAAAAAATTTATCTCAGCCACGTTCCGGGCTGGAGAGTCTGCCGCAAACCCCAGTCCCCGCTCTGACGAGTCGTACAAACAAAGGCAATGCATTCAAGCCCTGTGGGCCTTGGTCTACTCATCTGCAGAATGGGAGTAAAGGAATCTGCTTTGCAGGGTGGTGGTGGAGACTGGACAACTTAACACAGGCGACGTTTAGGCCTGTTTCTGGCACATGATAAGCGTTCAGTGCTGTTAGCTTTCATCACCACCATCATCATCACTGGTATTACTATGATATTTAATTATTAAATGAAGTTTTTTTTGCCTACTTAAGAGAAAGACAACGGAAAGGTTACAGGGGCAAGAATGGCTCCTGTAACTTTTCGTGTACATTTTTATTCTTGGAGTAGAAAGCACAAACAGCTCTTGAGAAATCTAAGTTCAGATCCAGACAGATACCCCAGCATCTCTAGGGGGCCCAAGGACAAAGCTCTGTGGTTGAACACGAGAGAAAGGCGTCTCTGTGACCATCCGCAACAGTTAGCACATTCTGCGCTTGCTTGTGCTCGGCACTATGAAGTCTTTCATTTAGTTTCTACAGAAAGTCTCTGAGGTTGATAAAATTATCCATGTTTTACAGATGGCACCAGACCTAGGCTTTTCTCCAATATGTTGCCCTGTAGAAATCAGAGAACGGCGGCTCTGCCTGCAAACACTGCATACTGTCACTGGGTGAAAACAGAAATGGAAATACCTTTGACAGGAACGTGGAACACAGACTCAGGGCCATACAAATTAAACGTCAGACACGCACACAGCAGGTTGCTGGGGAAACCAGAGATGGAATGGGAAAGTGTCAGAGGAGACTGATTTTGAACATTATTTAAAAGAGAAGAATTCCACTGTACTGTGAGAAAAAGGCTTTCCATGTAGGAAAGGGTGAAATGAAAACACGTTTCCTGAGTGTGCATTAGGTGCCTAACTTGAACATGTTACATTAGGAAAAAAAATCCCCTGAGGTTAGCATTGTTACTGCTCAAATGAGAAGACCAAAGCTCAGAGAGGTTAGTTAATTGGGCCAAGGTCACACAGGGCTTAACAGAGCCAGGCCCAGAGCCAGGGAGGCCCCCGATTTCACAGAAATGGTGAGAGCAGACATGTTAGCCAGAGATATAAAGAAAAGGTGCTCAAGCAGGAAGTGACAAATTCCGGGATGAATTTTTTTTTAAGTCATCCATAACCCATAAAATCTGAACCAGGTCTGTGGACTGGACAGACATCAAGTTCCTTGTACTGAACCATATTTATATGAGACGTTGACTCTGGGGGAGGTGGTGAAGGGTTCATGGGACCTCCCTATGCATTTCTTTGCAACAACCTAGAAATCTAAAAGTTTTTTAAAGTTGCATATAACACAGGCAAAGCTGCTTCCTTCGAGGAGAGGTGGTAGCCGGCAGAGGCCTGGACTCAGCAGCCTGATCTGCTCGTGGGGTGCAAGCGCTCGCCCAGTGGCGCCACAGCCACACCTGCCTGCCCTTTGAGTGTCCAACCAGCCTCGTTTTAGGGCAGCCACGACTGGAGGAACACAATCGATCCACCACCAGCTGTGCTGAGCCTTGTTATGGGTTCCCATGTGCCAAGGGCCACCTGGGTACATGAAGCATTATGAGACCCAGGTCTGGCTTCCAGGATCTCCAGCTGGACAGAAAATGCACAGTCAGTAAAGAGACCACAAAGAGCCTGGGTGTGCTGACAATTCTCAGAGACTCCAACGAGGGCACATCCTCAGGCCAGGCTGTCAACAGGGACTCTGTAGGGAAGGATCTAGGCAGAGCCTTGAAGGATGTGGGCTTGGCTGGTGAAGGGGAGGAAAAGGGGGAGACCAGGCCAGAGACACTGTCGTGCAGAGGGGCACGCGTGCAAGTGACTGGAACCTAAGCTGGCCTGGGAGTCCTGGCAGGCTCTGGTCTCTAGGTCTCAGGGCTGGGTGGGCATCCAAAAAAATGTCTGAACTGCTCAAATGATATTCGCAGAAGGTCATTTTTAAAGAATGATCCTCCATATTGTCACTCCAAATAGGAATCATTCTGTAATGTAGACACGGCTTTATATTTTACACCACAGAAAAACCTGCCTTGGACTTGTGTAATACTGGGACTCTAACCTCAGGTCACCTAAGTCCTCTGTTAGCATCCTTGTCTGTGGACGGTGGGCAAAGCACACAGTGTGAGCTGGGACACAGTAGGCTCCATAATGTGCACTGTCTCCTCTATCTTATTTCCTTGGCATTTTTCCTGCTGTTGAACTGTCTTTATGATTATCATTCAAATGTGTGCTTAAAGTTCCATAATAATTACTGAATTTTCTATATATTCTTTGGTACTTGTTTACATTTTTATGCCACTAAAAATAATGTTGGTAAGCGTGTATGCACATTACAGACTTTTCTGTTTTCCAGATTATTCATTTAGGATAGATTTCCAGAAAAGGTAGGGACATGTGTAAGACTCAAGATCTGAATGCTCTCTTCAGCGACAGGACATGCCTGAGCAGAGCCGGAGAACAGCTCTGAGCAGCAGCCTGCTGGGTGCTTGGGCTACCACCCTCCTGCCCAGGCAGGGCACTCAGCCTTCATCCAGGGAGCACGGCGGCGCCTGAGGGCTGCAAGAGGAGACTAGTGTGTGAGGAAGAATAATCAAGCCAGCTGGATTTGAGTTTAGAGAGACGAGAAGGGAGACCACCATCAAAAGGAACAAGAGCCAGAGCATAAAAAATTAAGAACCAGCCAGGTGTGGTGGCACAGGCCTGTGAACCCAGCCACTTGGGAAGCTGATGCAGGAGGATTGCAAGTTCAAGCCCATCCCAGGCAATTTAGCAACTTAGTGAGACAGTCTCAAAAAAAAATTAAAAAAGGATGTGACTCAATCCTCAGTTCCAAAAAGCAAAAAAAAAAAAAAAAAAAAAAAAAAAAAAAAAAAAAAAAAAAAAAAAAAAAAAAAAAAAAAAAAAAAAAAAAAAAAAAAAAAAAAAAAAAAAAAAAAAAAAAAAAAGACTAGAGCCAGTGTCGAACCCAGGAGAGCAGAAAGGAAAGGCCAGGTGGGCCAGGAAGAACCAGCCCAGCCATAGCTGACAACACAGAGTAGGAGAAGCAAAAAGCTTGGAGTTGGTGATAAAATGTGACCACTCCCCCCAACCCGCATTCCAAAGGTGCTTCAATAGCCGCACGGGTACTGGAAGCTGGATTAGAACTCATCTCATGGGGGGGTAGGGGCACAAATGACAATATCAATAATCTCACAAGACCAGAATGACCAGAATGACTACAAACCAAGGTAATCAAGATAAACAATATTGACCATGAGAAACAAGGCAAGTTGGGGCCAGTCTGGAAACTGCCCAATAAAGTCAATGGATTGCAAAGCTGATTCAAAATCTAGAGGAAAAAAAATGGAGAAGAGCTTCCGGCACTGGCACTCTGTTCTGTAAGGTTCCCACTAACCACAGGCACACACGCTTCCACCATGATGTCTGCAAACAAAGGCACCCTGAGGAAAACAGACAGCTGGCTAAAACGTATTTGAATAAATGATTTAAGTGCAAATCTCACTGGCATAATTTTAAGACTAGGTGATAATGTGGAAAAATTTCTAGGATGGAGTGTTTAGCAAAAAAGTTTCCCTTTTACCCACAGTTATGCTTTCTGTGGTTTCAGACAAGTAAGGCCAATCTCCAGCCAGAAAAATATGAAATGGAAAATTCCAGAAATAAAAAATAAATCCTTAAATTTTAAGGTGTGTGCCATGCTGAACAGTATAAAAACTCACACAAGATCCTGCTCCATTTCAACTGTGATGTGACCCAGTCCTCTGTCCAGTGTATCCACACTGTACATACTACCCTCCAGTTAGTCACTTAGTAAATGTCTTGGTCATGAGATCAACTTCTATAACATGACATTTGCTTTACTTAATAATGGCCCCAAAGTGCAAAAGTAGTGATCATGCCAGGTGTGGTGGCACATGCCTGTTATCCCAGCACTTGGGAGGCTGAGGCAGGAGGATTGCCAGGAGTTCAAGGCCAGTGTGGGCTACATAGTGAGTTCAAGTTCTGCCTAAACAACACAGCAAGGCCAAAAAAAAAAAGTTTGTCTCAAAAAAAAAAAATAGCAACGCTAGCAATTTTATTGTTATAATTTTTCTATTTTCTTACTAGTTGTCATTAATCTCTTACTGTGTCTAATTTGTAAATTAAAATTTATCACAGGCAGGTATGTGTCTTGGTGACTTTTGTTGTTGGGACAAAATACCCAACACCCAAAGTTAAAGGAGGAAAGGTTTATTTCAGCTCACAGTTTGTAGAGGTTTCATCCATAGTCAGCTGGCTGCAAGGCAGGACCACATGGCAGAGGAGACAGTCCATGGCAGAGCAGGCAGGAGGCAGTAAACAGCCGCCTTCCTTTCCCTTTTATCCCATCCATACTACAGCCTTTTGGGTGGTACCGCCCACACCCAGCATGGGGCTTTCAATTACCCACATCCAGAACTATGATAAACCAATTAGTGGACTAATCCCAGTATCACACCCCCTAATCCACATTTGCACACCCTGAGTCCAGCCATCTCTAAAAAGCCCCATCTATGACTGCATGAAGCTTTGGGAGGACATCTAGATACAAGTCTTAACAGTATGTACAGGAAAATAATAGTCGATAGAGGGCTCAGTACTATCTGTGGTTTCAGGCATCCACTGGGGGTCTTGGAACAAGGTATCCCTGTGAAAGGGGAGGGGGAGCACTGTATACTAAACTGTATCCACAGTAGGGCCCAAATTGTGAAAATTATGATTGAATTAGGACAGAGGAGCTAGGTGTGGTGGTACACACCCATAACCCCAGCACTTGGGAGGCTGAGGCAGGAGGATCGCTGTGAGTTCAAGGCCAGCCTGGGCTACATAGTGAGACCCTGTCTCAAATAAGTAAGAAAAACAGACAGACAGAGGAGGTGCAAAAGGTAAACAGCTGGACATGCTGGAGTATCAAACCATGGAGAATTTTCTGCTTTGTTTCCTTTTTTGTAAATGCTGCATGGATATTTGCCACCACACCCCAATTTTGTGTGTGTGCCTCCGCAGGTTGCCATGAGACGGGGCCATCCCTCTAAGCCTCTGCTCCCTTATCTGTTCACACTTTCACTCCTTTCCTCAGTTCTTTGTTGGACAATGCCCTGTTCCGATAGAAGGTCTCACGCTCCTGGCTGCTGAAGGGACATTTCTATTTGAAAGGACTCTACCAGCTCTTTACTACTTTGCTCCTCCATTTTTTAAAATCAGCACAAGTGTCACCAGCTCCTTCAGTGTTGAATCTTTTCTTTTTTATTCTGACTTCTGCAGTGCTGGGGACTGAACCCGGGGCCTCGCACACACTAGGCAAGTGCTCTACCAATGAGCTACATCCCCAGTCCTTTTTATGTTTTATTTTTAAATAGGATCTCACTCGATGGTCCAGGCTGGCCTTGAACTTGTGATCCTCCTGCCTTGGGCTCCCAAGTGACTGGAATTACAGGCCTGCACCACTATGCTCAGCAGTATGGAATCTTCAGCAGTCTTCATTTCAGTGTGCTCTGAAATTAGGAGGGTGAAGAAAGCAGTGGCCCAGTTTAATTCACATTGGCTCCCCAGCCATGCCCAAGGCCCACACCTCCTCTGCCTTGTTTAGACAGTGACTGCTAGAGAGCACATGGTGAATCTTTGTTTTATTCATTGCTCAACACCTAATATCTAAATCCTGGCAAATACATGGGCCTTTAGCTCTCCTTATCTCACACTTGTGCTCCAGGATGAGTGTAATGAGCATGGCTTGAGAAATCTTAAAAACGAGGCTCTGAGCATTCTGGATTTTCCTCAAGTCTGCACTTAACTCAGCCTGCAGACTAGTGCTTTCTGTCCATGTCATCTTTAAATCATTATTAATGTCCCAGTATTTTCAGAGCTCATCAAAGCCTGTTTGATAAAATCTAGGTTTCAGCCTCTCAACATGGGAAGAGAAAACAGAGATCAGAGTAGGACACGGCTGACAGCTTTGTGGCAGAAACTAAGCAGTGTCTCCGTGGTGGCGTCTCAGACACAGAGCTGGGCCCACACCTCGGCCCTGAGCACCAAGGGCAGAATGTGGACAGATCGGCGCCCTCCCCTTAGCCTAAAAATGCACGTCTTCACATCTCCATGTCTGCACCTGCTCACAAGCACAGGAAGCAGGTCAGAGATGGCTTTGATGGCTTGGAAACGACCTTATGCTGGTAAGCGTGGGAAGACTGGCTGAAAAAAACAGGGACATGCTGTGGACGCCATGCAGCCGCCGAAACAAACTGGTGACCAGAGAGGAAGCTGTGGGCCGCAGGGGGCACAATGCCATCTGTGTGTGGCAAACTCAGAGGGAGTAAAATATGCTGGAAATGCACAAAGACAGACCCAACCTGAGGGGTCCAGAGCACAGTGCTAATATTGGTTACCGGTTGGGGCTGGGGATGTCTATAGACAAAGGGCAGGAGGTGACGGGGTCTCAGGCTGCACCATCCAATATGGCAGCCACTGGGCACTCTTGGCCATTTCGATAAAATTTAAAATGTACTTCCTCCACCACACTAGCCACATTTTATATATTTACTAGCCACATGTGGAAAGGCTGGGCAATGAATACTATGTTATTCAGCAAGTAAGAAGCTCTGAGGGGGTAGTGCATAGTAAGGCAGTTATAAATAACAATAAAATATACATCAAAAGGCTAGAAGAAAGGATTTTTAATATTTTCTCCATAAAAATGATAGACATTTAATCTGATTTAAACATTACACAATGTACACGTGTATCAAAACATGTAACACTGTCCCCAGTAATATGTACAATTTTTATGTTTTTATCAGTTAAAAACTAAATTTAATAATAAAGTTTTTAACTACAAAAAATAAAAATAAATAGCCAGGCATAGATAGTGGCTAAATCATACAGCACAAATATATAGAACATGGACATCAACACAGAAAGTTCCCTTGGCCAGCTCTCACGTACTGCTTTAATTTTTAGTTGAATGTCTTCCCCCAAGATAAATGTTTTACATTATTACTCATTCAAAATAAATATAATTTTTAATGTTTCCTCCATTTTTTCTTCAGAGTAAAACTCCTCACACAATCGGATAAGAATAATTTTTGTTCAAAAATTTGGAATCCTAGCTGGGCAAGATGGTGCACGTCTATAATCCCAGCACTCTGGTAAGCTGAGGCAGAAGGATCAAAGGTTCAAGCCTAGCCCAGGCAACCCAGTGACTGTATCTCAAAATAAAAAATAGCAGTGGGGGTGTGGCTAGGGATGGAGCTGAGAGGAACAGCCTTGGGTTCAATCTCCAGTACTGCAAAAAACAAAACAAAAACAAGCAATAAACAACAAAAATTTAGAATCTTAGTGTTAACACACACACACACACACACACACACAGAGCTTTCTGTACTTGCTCAGCTCTGTTCTTCCTGGAATTTTGAAGCAAAGGACTTGAATCAAGACCCGGAAGTCATTTCACATACTACAGCACACAAGACGTGCAACACAAAGGATCAAGTACATTAGACCCAGTGGAAGGGGAAAAGAGAATGCACCCCATGAGGCAATAGCACCGCACAACTGGCCACGACAAAAGGAAATACAAGCATCAGGTGAGTCAGAGCCCGAGTACCAGGACTTCGGAGGGTAGGGCTGCTTTAGTTTAGATGCTCCACACAGAGATGGCCCATCGACACAAGGGTGCAGAGAAGAAAAAGGAAAGCATTCCAGGCAGCTGGAACAGCATCGGCAAAGGCTCAGAGGAGCCAAGTTCAAGGGGATATTCTGTGAAGTCCGCTGGCCTGTGGTCTAGAGCACGGCTAAGGCTGCCGGATGTGTGAGGGAGCGGCCACATGGAAAGACGGCTCAGAAGCCTCACCCGGAGGGGGAAGTGTCCTTACTGCTCACTGACAGCCCCTATCACTGCTTGGAATGTGTGCAGAACTGCTTCTAGGGGACGCATGAGCGAGCACACCTGGACTCCCCAGAGGCCACAAAGAATGTGACTGCTGAAAAGGGGCAAGGCAAGGCCCCAGACTAGAAGTGTCCACTGGGCAGTGTGACAAACTTGGGGGGTCACATTGGGTTAGGATGTGACATGGGTGGGTGGGGTGAGGCACTCTGGGTTTCTGCAGAGAAGTGCAGAACACTAGGTATGATCAAAATATTGGTGAATGCTTAAATTTTATTACAGTAAAAGACACACTGCCACAAATCCCCCTCAAAAGTGAGGAGGTATGTGCCACCTTCTCACTTGGAACACACTTATGCCACTATTCTTGTCACTTTCTGAAGCAGCGATGGGAAGTCCTCTCTTACGAGCATCTTTTTTTGAGGGAGGGTGCTGGGGATCAAACTCAGTGCCTTGCGCTTGCTAGGCAAGCACTCTCCCACTGAGCTAAATCCCCAACCCTCTTATGAGCATCTTTACAAGTTGTGATCAAAAATCCTGTACATGCGTTACCCAGTGGAAGCCAGGTCATGAAAACATGACAATGCGTCCTAGTTCACCTTAGATGGTGGATCTGGCATGGTGTGACTTTCGGCTCTTGCCTAAAGTCAAAATGACCAGGAAAGGTAAATGTTTTGAGTTGACTCTGGACACACGGCAGCCAGGACAGTGCAACTAAAGAGACAAAAATGGACTTCCAGAACTGCTTCAGAAAGTGGCAGGAACAATAGGAGGGAGGGGGGATATTCTGAGGGGCATTAACATCAATGCGACTATTAGAATAATAATTTTTAATTTAAAAATTCACTGTATTTTTCGATATCACCACACAAGTTAAAAAAGGAAGTCAGAAACAAAGCCAAGCCACCTCCTAGTGTCTGCCTCTCCCACAGCCAAGTAATGGGATTCGGGATGGGAGCAGAGCACCAGATAAGAAGGCTACACCCAGCCCGAATGGGTCTCTCTTCCTCCCTCTCCACCCGCCACAGTGACAGCTGAGTGAGTGGGGGGGTTACGAGGGAGACACTCGGGAGCCTCCCAGCATCAGCCCAGTCATACTGGGTCAGCATGTGACACGGGTAGGCTGGGCCCAGCAAAGAGCAGAGCCCATCTGCACCGAGGGAAGAGAGGCCCAGGGACGCCAGGTCCCAGTAGCTGGAGGGGACAGGAGTTCATAGTGGGAAACCTGGCCAAAAGGAGCAGACACCGTGAGATCAGGGAGGGAGGTGAGGCACTTCCACTAGTGACCTTCACAGAGGCTTGGGCTTAGCTGCAAAGACTGCATATGAGGAGCATATGAAACATGCTGACAGCTGGGCATGGTGGCACACACCTGGGATTCCAGCACTCTAGGAGGCTGAGGCAGGAGGATAGCAAGTGAGAGCCCAGCCTGAGCAACCTAGTGATTCAGAGAGACTGTCTCAAAATGAAAAATCATTAAAGGCTGGGGAGGTAGTGTGAAGGTTCTAGGTTCAATCCTTAATACTCCCCCAACACACACACACATACAAATTAACCATGACGGGAACTCTTCATAGCTCAGCCCTACTGTGTTGCACTCCTCACCTACTGGGTACCTGGGACTGCAGGCTGCTTCCAACAGCAGAAGCATGGGGGCGCCCGTGAGCACTGGGCCAGGCTGGGGGGGCGGTGAACTTCCAAGGCGGCCCTGACATGTTCAGACTCCAAGTTATGGCCTTAGTATCCTAAATGTGTTTTGTAGCTTGATGATCAAATTAAATGAGAGCGCTGTTGGTATTTTATTTTGTAATGTGATTGGCACAGTGTACGTACTTTACAAACATTGTTTATCAGTGTAAGTAGTATATTCCTTACATTTATGGAAGGAAATACTTTATGGAACTTTTAAGCTACCCCAGAATACCAATAAATGAGAGCCAAGGAAAAGCTAAGTTTGTGTTTGTGTGTAGAGCTTTCTGTAAGGTAATCTGAGCTCTCCTCGTGGGGACTCATTCATCTAAAAACCTCCTACTTGGCACAGGGCAGCATTCAAGGCTTTTTTTATTTTTTATTTCAACACACATGATCAGTAGGGGATAAAAAAGCATTCCAACAAATAACTTCTATTCTCACAGCACAGAGAATATATCACATGAAAAACAATACAGCACTAGCAATTGCACTGGTGCTTTGATTTAATTTGTAGCTAAGAACTAGAAATCAGGATTTCAGATGTCCAACACGTTTATTACACCCAGTTTCCTATTGTGGTCACCAGGCAGCCTATAAAAAGCAGGGTTACTCACCTCCAGCTTTCCAAACGAACACACAGTGTCAAATATAGAAACCAGAGGAAGCGTCACTGTTACGGTGCCAAATTGATGGAGAGCAAGTATGACTGCTTTAAATATACAGATGAACTAAAGGATTTAAGACACAGACTCTTAAAGGCTAAGAATCCAAGATCAATCATTCGGATGCCCAAATATACAATCAGAGAGGCTGCAGCAGCACACGCAAGGCTCCAGAACACGGAAACAGGCACTGTGCCCAGGGGGGCTGAATTGTAGGGCCCCAGGCCAGGGCAGTTGTGGAGCCAAAGGAAAATTTCAGAAATGATGCTTTTGAAATGCAAAATGGAATCAGAAGCAAGCACCAGAATTCTGCAAAAATGCAAAACAAGCACTAGGTTGAGCCCTACTAAAAATGCCAAGTAAGCAGCAGTCCGAGCAGAGCCAAGACCCATGTTTAATGAAGTGACTGTAGTGCACATGGGCACCGTGTGATCTCCGGATGAGGGAAAAGCCCCTCACCAGATGCTACCCGATGCAAGTAGCAAAAAACAGACAGACTGGGAAAGCAGCTCCTCAGAAAGCTCTGAACGAGGCGAGGAGCATCCTTCCTCCAAAGCAGGACCGGGGCCTCCGGGGAGAGGACCCTGTTGTCATCAGAAAGCACTGGCTGGTGGTGAAACGTGTAACGCAGCCACTCCTATGAACGTCAACACAAGCTGGGGTTATTACTGTCTCACTGGTTGTCAGGAACCACTGGGAGGTTTGTACGCCTTTTAATCAAGACCCCTAAGGACACCGAGGTAGAGTTTGCTGCCTCCATTTTAAAGATGAGGAAAACATGGCCCACAGCAGCTGGGAAATATTTCCCAGATCACATAACTGTTAAACAGGGTGGCTGGATTCAAAGCAGGCCTGTCTGCTTCCAGGATCTTCAGGCTTAACCTGTGGCCTGAGAAGGCGACCCTGAGATTTATTCATCTCAATGAGCCATTAGAGAAAAATTCATTTTTTAGCCAGGGAGATATATAGGGCTTTGTGCAGAGATGTCACCAGCGAAGACATTACTGAGAAACAACTGAATAACAAGGCCGCTAAAGGCTATGCATTCTTAGGAGAATGACATTGCTGTGGGCTGTGAGGTCCCAGAACCCTAGAAGAGGAAATGGAAAAATCAATGCTTGGCACATGCCGATTTACACACGCTGACCAACACAGGCATTCTGGGTTGGGGCTGAAACAGCACTGGAGAGCCGGGCGCTGTCTTGTTGTTTCAGGTCCCCTTGAGAGTCAGTGACGTCAAAGGCAGTGCTCAAGGCAGGCTTTACACCTGAGCTTGCCTCAGGCTGCACACGGCTGTACTCTCAGCCCTCCAGGAGGCTGAGGCAAGGGTACCCCAAGTTCAAAACCAGCCTGGTCAACGAAGTGCTTAGTGAGACCTTGTCTCAAAATAGGAAATAAATAAAAAAGGGAGCAGGGATATAGCTCAGTGTGAAGGTCCTGGGTTCAATCCTCAGTACCACAAAAGAAAAGAAAGGAGGAGGAAGGAAGGAAGAAAAGGAGGAGGGAGGGAGAAAGAGAAAGAGAGAGAGAGAGCGTGTCTTGCACCCAGATGGCCGTGTTTGTGGGCCCTCTGCCACGGCCCTGCCAGCACCATTAGCCTCCCAGCTGCCAGCGGTCTGGCCTTGCTGGGTCAGCTTCCTCCGCTTGCTGCTCAGTGTGTGAGTTGTGTGGGAGCGCACGGCCCCGCCTGGCAGCTCTCAATGAGCCCTTTCACTGGGGTGCTGGGAACCATCTTGGGCTGTGGGTAAGAGCCCTGGCATGGACTGGCACAGGCCCTTGGCTGTCTCCTAGCACACCCTGTTGGTGCTGCAAAGCAGCCCGGTGATTGTTCACACGCACATTTTCTTCTTTTCTTGGGTTTCCTACAGTTTTATTGCAGTACAATTAACATGCAATAATTTTAAGAATTTTGACAACTGTTCTTATACCGGTATACCAGCCACCCAAACATGAGACAAGACATTTCCAATCACCTCAAAAACTTCCCCTTTTCCAGCCAGTCCCCCTACCCAACCACTATCTCATTCCTATCAAGCTAGATTGACTTTGCATATATACTTGTAAGATCATTTCTAAAACATAATTATAAGATTTTAGATAACCATCCATAAGGCTTTTGGTGGTGAAAAATTCTTTTAATTGTATTTATGTTCTGCCAGTTAAATACTCATTATATAAAGTGTGAAAAACCCAAAAATTTTTTTAAAAGAAAATTAAAATCATTTGTGATCTGCTCACCCAGAAATACCACTGTTTTCAGTCCTAGTATGTTTCTTTCAGGGCTACAACATATGTATCAATCATGGGCTGGCTCCCTGTGGCATTAGCTTTGTCCTGCTTCTTAAATAAGTAAAGCTTAAAAAATAAATAAATAAGTAAGTAAAGCTTGCTGCTCCCTTCAGAGCAGGCAATCGAGAGTTGCCCAGGTGGGGGCTGGGGATTTAGCTCAGTGATTAGAGTGCTTGCCTTGCAAGCACAAGGGCCTGAGTTCAATCCCTGGTACCACAAAAAAAAAAAAAAAAAAAAAAAGAGAGTTGCCCAGGTGAGGCAGCACAATCAAAAATCAGCCTGTAACTCAGGGTGCCAACCCTCGTGGCTCAGGTGGAGCTGAGATCTAAGTGCACATTTATTTTCTTCTGTGGAATATGTCTGGCTCCCTTCTTCCCATTATATGGACCCTCGTGGCATCTCAGTTTCAAAGCTCAGGACAGCGGGCAGCTGCTAGAGATCCTCTCCCACGGTGAATTCTGCCATTAGCTTACACAATCTCTAGCATATATTCCACATTAGCTAATCATCCCTCCAGCTACTTTCACGAAACACACTGACATGCCCTTAATCTTATTTCTGTCAACTTTTTTCTTTAAAAAAAAAAAAATGGCACTTTAGGAGGAGACAGGAGAAAGTGGGGAGAAGGGGAAAGTGAAAAGGATCCATGGACCAGTACCCCACAATGAATCTATTCATGATGTATTGCAAACATGTTTTAATTTAAAAAAATTTAAATGGCACTTTAATGATATTCTTAATTTGGGGAGGGGTGCTGGGGATTGAACTCAGGGCCTTGAGCTTGCTGGTCAAGTGCTCTACAATTTAAGCTAAATCCCCAACCCCAACATTCTTAATTTGAGTTATGGAAGTTTTCCAGAGATCCAAAAAATATGCTGTCAGTTTTTGAGTTTCCACTTACAGAACCCCTAAGCAAAGAGGTAATACTGTCATCAACATGATCTAATTTATGGCACCAGTGAATATGTTGCGTGTGTGCACCTGTGCACAAAAACTTTTTAAAAATCGTAGCAAAATTCACATAAGCCAGGCCTGACGGTATGTGCCTGTAATTTCAGCTACTCAGGAGGCTGAGACAGAAGAGTCATCTGAACTCAGGGGTTTGAGGTCAGCAACCCAGCAAGACGATCGTCTCGAAAACACAAAAATTAGTCACATCAAGTTTACATTTCAATCCTTGTTAAGTATACACTTCAGGGGCGTTAGTATATCCACACTGTTGTACAACCATTGCCACCACTCATCTCTAGAGCCTTTTTGTCTCGTAAAACTGAAACTACACAGTTATTAAATAATTCTCCATTCTCCCTTCCCCTGGCAACCTCTATTCTACTTCTTATCTCTAAGAATTGGAGTACTCTAAGTACCTCACACTAATGGAGGCATCTGTCCCTTTATGACTATTTTGTTTCACTTAGTGGAATGTCCTTAAGGTTTATCCATGTTGCAGCATGTCAGGATTTCTTCCTTTTTTATTTCTTCCTTTTTAAGACTAAGTAATATTCCATTGTAAGTATGAGGTATGACCAATATATAAGACTAGTGTTTAAATTTTAAAAAATTTATACAGTAAAAGACACACTGCCATTAGTCCTACATCATTCTTGCCACTTTCTTAAGCAGTCTGGAAGCTCTCTTTCGTGTCCTTACGAGGTGTGATAAAAAATTCGGTGAATGCTACTGCTGAGTACTGAAAAGGCAGGTTAATGGGACATTACTGTGTGTCCTCATCCATTTTATTCACTGGATCTGGCACCATGAGACTTGTAGCTCTTCCCCAAAGTCAAAATGGCGATGAAGGGTAAATGTTTTGAATCTATTCAGGACATCAAGGCAGCCACAAGAGTGCCACTAAAGATATGAAAAAGGACTTTCAGAACTGCTTCAGAAAGTAGCAGGAACGAGGGGATAAGTGTGTTTAAAGTAAGGAGGAGGGCCTGGGGATTTACCTCAGTGGGACAGCTAAAGCAAGCTCAAGGCACTCAGTTTGATCTCTAGCATCCCCCCCAAAAAAGAGCAAGGAGGAGTATTTAGAGGGTAATTAATGGCAATGTGTCTTTAATAAATTTTTTACTCCAATTTTTCTACTTCCTTGCCCTGTTTTCTGATTTTATGACAGCCATCCTACGGATGTGCAGTGGTCTATTACTGAGGTCTTGAGTTGTATCTCCATAATGATTAGAGATGGTGCCTAATTGCTAGTGACTGGGGAGAATGATTAGAAGAGCATCTTTTCATGTGCTTGTTGGCCATTTGCATTTGTTCTTTGGGAAAATCTCTAGTTAGGTCTTCTGTCCATTTTTAGATCAAACTGTGTCTGTTGAGTTATAGGCGTTCCTTATATAGGTCAGTATCAACCCTTATCTAATATATTATCTGCAAATATTTTCTCCCATTCTGGGGCACGGGCTACCCTTTTGCTCCATTGATAGTGTATTCTGAAGCACAAAAGTTGTGAATTTTGGGCTGGGGATTTGTGCAGTGGTTAGAGTGCTTGCCTTGCAAGCACAAGGCCCTGAGTTCAATCCCCTGCACTACAAAAAAGTTGTGAATTTTGATGGAGCCCAACTGTAAATAGTGTTTTCAATAACAGTCCATGTGGAATAGAAGAGAAAATTGTTGGAATAAAAGAGACCTGGTTCTTTTCCTACCCATGTCACTAAATGAGCTGGATGACCTTGGACAAAGCATTTAACTTCTCTGGACCTTATGACCCTTAAAAATAGAAGAGGAAATGGAAAAAGGAACACCCACTGGACAGGATTTTTGTGAAACTTAAATGTATGTAAAGCACATACGGCAGCAATGACTCTTCCCACCCCTGCCCTGGTGTACTTGTCCACATGGGTCAGTCCGCTCGACAGGACCCCGAAGGACAGGTACTGAATTAACAAAAGGATTATTATCCTTGTCTTGCCAGTGAGGAAGCTGATGCGCAGCCGGGGATACCTAAAGAACCTGAGATGGCAGTCCCAATATTCCCACCTAGGTCCTTGGAGAGCTCCTGCTCTGGCTACACACCTGCCCCTCCCTCAGCCGAGAGACAGATCAGCTGCTCCAACCCACTGCAGAGCGTGAGAGCCGAACCCTTCAACACCATCCAGCTCTGCTCTTCCAGTGCAGGGATGGTGACACTAAAGCCGAGGGAGGTGGAGGATCTTGTCCAAATTCACACAGCACAAAGCCTGAATCAGCCCTGCTAGCCAGCTTCCCCTCAACACACACATGCGCATACGCACACACACGAACACACACACACACACACACACACACACACACACACACACAGCAGGAACTCCTTGATAAAGCAGAGGGACAGTGTTGACGGTGCCCAGCACCGCCCACGCTTCTCCAGAGCACTCAGCCCTGGGCTTCTCCAAGAGTGCCATTGGGGAGAGAGGCCATTTCTGGCAGCCCTGAGGAGTAGCATTCAGATGGCTAGACACGTCTTCTGTATTTACCAGCCATGGGGCCAGGACTGTCAGTGGGACCACACACTCCTAGGAGCTGGATGACAACGGACAACCCTCCCCATCTCCCCTTGGCGGCTTTGCCCGTCCATGGGCTGCAGTGAAGTCGACACGCCTGCAGTGCCCTCACTCAGACTGCCAGACTGAAGGCGCCCAAGGCTGCTAGCAGTTTATCAGGAATGGCTGGCCAGTGCCTCAGGCAATGAGAGAGAAACACATTTATTGAGTCTGCCTCAAAGTACTTTTCATCTTTGTTTTGTGAAAGAATAATGCATAAATGATATGAATAGAAATCAAAAATAAAGATTTACCCATAATTACACCACTAAATGACCTTCTTTTTTGAAAATAAAGATTGCAACACTTATCTTGAGCCCTGCAAACCAAGGAGGAAATAGACAATGTCTAATGGCCTTAACCATCGCAGCAGGTAAACCAATGGCTTTCTTATACTGACACCTCGAAGCAAGAGAAATCAAATGGTTATACTCCACTCTGTTCTTTGTATGTTTTTTTTTTAAACCAAGAACATGTATTGGTACATTGTATACATAATGATCACATTTATCATGGTTATTTTGTACATGACATATCTTGGTTCCCCCCCTTTCCCCATCCCTGTCTTCTGTTCCCCCCTTCCTTATTTACAGCAGGTTTATTTATATTTTCCATTTTTTCCCTTTCCCCTTCCTTCTTTTCCCCCTTCTCCCTTTATAGTTCTCTCTTTTGAATATTATCTTTCTTTTACCTAATATCTATTATACTTCTTTGCCTTTATGTGCACTTATGGTTTCTCATATCAGAGAAACAATTTGATGTGTACTCATGAGTGACTGATTTATTTCACCTAAGAGTATGTTCTCAAGGTGCATCCATTTACATACAAATGACTTTAGTTTATCCTTTTTATGGCACAGTAGTACTCCATTGTGTAGAAAAACCACATCTTCTTTAGCCATTCCTTAGTTGTTGGGCATTTGGGTTGTTTCCAAGACTTAGCTATTACGAATTGTGTTGCTATGAACATGGTTGTGCATGTATCTCTATGGTATGAGGTTTTCAATTCTTCTGGGAAGGTACCAAGCAGAGGAAAAGCTGGATCAAATGGAACCTCTAGTTGTAGTTTTTTGAGGAGTCTCCATACTGATTTCCATAGTGGCTGGACTAGTCTACATTCCCACCAACAGTAGAGAAGAGTTCCTTTTTTCCCTGCAGCCTCGCCAGCACTTGTTGTTGGTTGATTTCTTGATAATAGTTGTTCTTTCTGGACTGAGATGGAATCTTAGCGTTGTTTTGATTTGCATCTCTCAAATGACCAGTGATGTTGAACACTTCTTCATATGTTTATTTGCCATTTTTATTTCTTCATCTGAGAAATGTTTATTCATTTCAGATGCCCATTTTTGGATAAGGTTTTTAAATTGGGGGGGTTTGATTTTTTTGAGTTCTTTATATATTCTAGATGTTAGACTCTTGTCTGAGGGACAGCTGGCAAAGATTTTTTCCCACTCTGTGGATTTTCGTCCTTCTCTATTGGTGATTTCTTTTGCTGTGCAAAAGCCTTTTAATAGGATGAAGTCCCAAGCACTGATTCTTTGTATTATTTCCTGTGCAGTCTGGGTTCCACTCTGTTCTTTGTATGGAATTATGATCAACGTGGGAAGGCACAATTAAGATGACAACACACTGCTATCAGTACAGGATTCTCTCTAACCTTACAGAAATCTACAACTCACCATCACTGATTCACTGGCAGTGTGGGCTGCTACAATATATACATACATACACATATGCTCATATACATATCTATATGAATGATTCCTGGGATCATTTCGGAGTTCAATGCAAACATTTGCGATCTTGCTACTGCCAATGTTCTGTGCAAGGTGCGGGGAAACCAAAGCTGATTAAGATAGAGATTGCACAAGAGGCTCACAGACCTACTGTGCAAAGAAATAAATGACATTCAGCAGGACAGGTCATGACAAAAAGAAGGGTAAAGTAGAAAGTGCATCGCGGGCATGAAGCAGGCTTGCTGATGGCTCTGGATTCTCCCAGCATCCTCCTGGACGTTTCCATCTGTACTGGCTGTGAGAAGTTATGAGATGGTGGAACGGCTCCTTCTCAGAGATCTTTGGACAACATCTCTACAAGTGTTCTTATAATTTAGAGATAATTCTTCACACAACTTACAAATGTTATTCCAAGCGTTATCCAACTCTAAAGAAAATTGGGACCTGGAAGTCTCGCAGTTATGATCAGGGTGGAAACTCCGCCAAGCTATAAATCTAAGACTCCTGGTTCTTGGATGCTTGACTCCATCTTGGTCCTTCTCTACAGTAACAAGAAAATTAGCACTGGAATCTAGGATCCTAATTCTCATATTTATAGATAGACTATTCTGGCAGGAGAAAGGACACGCTACGGTTTGGATCTAAAATGTCCCCTGAAGGCCATGTGCTTGCTGCCAGCTGCTAAGCTTTGGAGAAGCCTTTGGATCATGAGGGCCCCAACTTTACTGGTGGACTAACCCACTGATGGGTTCATAATTTGATGGTATTGGGAGGTGACAGGAATTTAGGAGGTGGGGCCTAGGTGAAGGAAGTAGGTGGTAAGGGCGTGACTTTGGAGACTATATTTTGTCCTTTCCCCTTTCTTTTTGGCTCGCTCTCTCTGTTTCCTGGTTGCCTCAAGTGAGCTGCTTCCTCTTCTACTACACGTTTCTGCCTTGCCATAGGAATAAAAGCAATGGAGCCAGTTAACCATGGACTGGGACCTCTGAAACAGCAAGCCAAGCTAGATCTTTCCTCCTTTACGTTGACATCCTCAGGTATATTGTTACAGTGATGAAAGGCTGGCTAAAACAACATGCTTTAGGGTACTCCATCTGAGTGCCTGATGAGGGCTTCCTACAAACCAAGTCCTAGATGTAGAATAATATAAACTAGTAAAATATTCACTTTGGAACTCTTTTATAGTGAAATGTGCTGTTTGGCATAAGATACTTCTAATTGCCATCAGGTACAAAGCAGTACATTTATTTTTTGAGGCAGAATTTCGCAGGCTGATTTAAACTCGCTAAGTAGCCTAGGCTGATCTTGAACTTGAGATTTTCCTGCCTCGGTCTTCTGAGTGCTGGGATTATAGGTGTGCACTACTACCCCAGGCTTAGTAGTGTTTTAATCTTGCTTGAAGCTCTATGAATCCTTGCTTAGGGGGCAATGGAGTGGATGGACTTGAGCCAGCTGCATGACCTTGCCAAGTTACTGGCCTTCTGGATTTTAGCACTCTTGGCTCAACCACAGAAATAATGACATCCACCTCCAAAGGCTGTTCTGAACCAAGATAATGAATAAAACAGAATGAAATAAACACTGTCCAATTTTAACAATGCATATGAATTCAGAATAATAATATTGAGACAAAGTTGTTACCTCTGTCCACTTAGACCTAACAGATTTTTTTCCCATCTTTCTGATGCAAGGGTGAGAGGGACACAGCCAAGGACATGGACAGACCTCTGGGGGCCTCCAGGAGACAGGAAGTGGTCAAGGCAATCAGTGTTAAAGTTACGCCCTCCAGCACCCCAGTCTGAGCAGACACCATTGAGGCAGGCTCATCAGCACTGCAGGAGCCCTCTGCGTCTACATTCTCACGGTCAGTTTCTTTTGTCCAGGTATGACACGGTCATCCTCAAATGTAGAGACAGTCACTGTTTCTGAAAGGGTTTAGCTACATCCCAGAAGCGTCCCTAAGAACTGCCTTGATGGTAGTACCACCATTCGCAGGTGCAGAGCTCCACAACAAAAGTACCTGTACGTAGACATTCTCTCATTTGACCCCTTCACTGGACATCACCAGTGAGGCAGACTAACTATCCCCGTTTTCCAGGGCCAGGGCCAGGCTCGGAGAAAGATGTGCTAACTGGCCAGGGTCCTATGGCTCAGTTCTGCTTTGCCCGCCTGCCGACCTGCCTGCCCGCCTGACCCTGACATGCAAGCCTGAACTTCTGTGTTTATTAGGCCACTACCAGTTCTTGCCCTCAGCCTTCCACTCTCACCAAGCCACTCTCCTGGCTCTCCCCTGGCTCCTTCTCTCTCGGACAAAGCGAAACAGTGATGAAAGGGATGCGAAAGGTGCCAAGAGGCAGGGGCTCCACCCAGAAGTGAGAGCTCCCAGCTGTGCTGGTGCCTGGCCCGAGACCAGCGAGAAGGCCAGACCCCTGGCAGCATTTCGGCCACCTTCCTGTGCCCCTGCTCTTCCCAGCAGAACACGTGTGGATCTGGGGGCTCGAGTAAGATCTGCGATGGGAAGACCCGCATTCTCTGAAAGATTCAGTGCAATCTAGGGACTGCAACGGGAGGTCCAGAGCACATTCTGCAGGTGGATGCCTAGTTCCAATCTCAGCCTAATCATGTAAGTGGGTGGACCTCTCGATGCCTCCATTTTCTCATTTCTAAAGTGGGCATAATAATCCTTAATTCCTAGAATTTGGGGAAGATTAAATCAGGTAAATGCTCCATCTTGTATGGGTCTCTTCTTCTTCATGATATTGCTGGCTGAGCCCTGGATGAGTAACTCCATTTCATTTTGTCAAACACTGTGTGACTTTACCAAGCCTATCTTCGTTTAATTTTTGCATGTTTTATAACTTTTTTGTACACTTAGATTGTAACCTTCCTGATGGAAAGGACTTTTACACACATTTGTATACTTTCTGCTGCCCAATGGTATACCATGCATAGCTGGTACACCAAAAACTTGACGGTTTGTATCTGTTTCCCTTCAACATAAAATAAAGCAAATGACGAAGGGTTAATACCCTCAATAAATACAGGGCTCCTATTCATATGACAAGTCACTGAAATGCAAAGGGTTAAAAAACATAGAAGTGTTAAGCTTCACTAGTAATAAAAACTACAATTTAAAATGATGTAAACACTTCTATCAAATTAACAAAGATGCAGGAAAATCTCAGGATTTAATGCTTTTGAGAGTGCAGGGAGGTAGGCACCCATAACTGCTAGTGGGAGTTTAACTCATACTGGCTGAAAACAATCTGACGATGTGTAACAAGTGTGTAAAATGTTATATACCTATGTATTTTGGTCAACCCATTTGGAGGGTACAGCCCAGGGGAAAACCTTGAAGTTCAAAGAACTTCAGGGACCACAGCTGTTTTGGTTACTTTTCTCTCGTTGTTGGGACAGAATACTCGACACTCAAAGTTAGGGGAAGAAAGGTTTATTAGCTCACAGTCTGCAGAGGTTTCAGTCTATAGTCTGCTGGGTCCAAGGCAGGGCGGCATTGCAGAGGGGCGGGCTGGCATGGCAGACCGGCAGCCGACCGGCTGCAAAGTAAAGTGAGGAAAATGCAAGGAATGTAGGCAAATAAGCAATGCAAACAAGCAGCTAGTTAACTTCTTCCTGCATCTTTTATCTAGGCTACCTGCCCCCAGGGCTGCCCACACTCCCACCCCCAATCTCAGTCTCACATCCTTGATCCCAGCAGAACCATGCAAAACCGATCAATGGATCAATTTAGTAATCACACACTCTAGATCCAGCTATCTCTTACCACATGAGGCTTTGGGGGGACATCTAGACACAAACCATAACAACAGCCAAGAAAATCTGCAGCCAGCCGGTGTTCTGGTGGATAGCAGGGAGACCAAACATATCAGTAATGTACTGTATATTTTAACTAGAAAAAGGATTGTGAATGTTCTTACCACAAGGAAAATAATATCTGAGAGACTGATATGCTTGCCCTGATTTGTACATTATACTACGTATACCTGGATTAGAGCACCACATAGTGCCGGGCATGGTGGCTCACCCCTGTAACCCCAGCACTTGAGAGGCTGAGGCAGTTGGATCGATGTGAGTTTGAGGCCAGCCTGGGATACATACATAGGGAGTTCAAGGCCCACCTGAACTACAAAGAGAGACTGTCTCAAAAAAATAATAACAATAATCACACCATTCCCCCTAAATTTGTACAAATATATATATACATTTGGAGATATGTTATAGTTCGGATTGATGATGTCACCACAAGTTAAAGGCCTGGTCCTCAGCTTGGTGCTCCCGGGAAGTGGTAGGACCTTTAAGAGATGCCTCCCAGAAGGAAGTCAGGTCAGTAATGGCTGACCACTGGACAAGCAGGGGTACTCTGAAGGGGATGTTGGGACCAGGACCCTTCCCTGTCTCTGTCTTTTTACTGCTCAGTCACATGAGGTGAGCACCAACAGGCCCAACCGACCATGCACCTCCAAAACTATGAGCCCAAATAAACCTTTCCTATTCTTAAATTGATTTGTCTCAGGTATTTATTACAGCAACAGAAAACTAACCAACCTAGGATTGAAGCATACACTCTACCCCAGTCCTATATAAATATATATTTTAAATGGCAATCAGCAAGTTTTCAGTAACTTAGGTGAGGAAGAGGGTGCTTATATCCTACCACTATGTGAGAAAAATAGAATACAAACTTCTATAAAGTAAATAATTCCAGCCACATAAACCAATACATAGAAAGAAAGACATCAAAATAATATTTCATAGCTTGCTGTATGTTTGGATTTTCTAGAATAACTGGCTTACTGCCAGAAAAAAATGGTCATTTTTTATTAGAGTTTCTTTTGTTTGGTATAAGCAACAAAACTGCAAGCACTGCTCTTAAGCTATGGGACATAAGTTTTTGTTCATTTGATTTTTGCCTTTTTTAAAAAATTAAGAAGCAGCAAAGAAAGGTGAAGAAAGGAGAAGGGGAAGTGGGGGCTGTTCTCTGACTGTAATTAACCTCTCCGGTGAGGTGGGAGCTGTCACGTTTCCAGAGCCAGGAAGGAGGCTCAGCAAAGCTCAGGTCCAAGGTCACCTGAGGGGAAGATCTGGGGTTCAGGCCCAGGATGGTGGCTGTCAGTCCTTTGCCGTGATGAGTGCCAGTCAAGGGTGACAAGGCAGGATCGGGAGGAGAAAAGAAAGGGCAGAAGGAGACAAGATGCAAAGTCACAATGGCAACTTATATTCTAATATCAACGGGGGTGTTTTGTTGCCGTTGCTGTGTTTGTTTTGTGCTGCTGGGGCTCAAACCCACAGCTATGCCGCTGAATTACATCCCCAGCCCCAAAACGTGGGCTCTGATTAGTAGGATTTGAGAGATTTTCTTTCTCCTCTCTTTTCCAGGTTTTCTAAAAAGTAATATTAAATCCTTATTTTTATGTATGTAGAAGATGAAAACAGCAGCTGCATCACTGAACTGTGAGCGACAAGAGAAAAACAGGCTCCGCCCACGAGGCCCCCTCCTCAGGGAATAAAGGGATGCCATCCAGAAGGCGCAGCCAGTTCCTGTGCACCAGCCGCCACCACAGGCTGCACAGGCTCCAGACGTGGAAGAGGAGGTCAGAGCATGTGTGCACGGGGAATTTTGTGTGTGCACAGGTGCATCTGTGCCTGCACGTGCTTACGTGCGTGTGTTATACTAGCAGGGTCACCTGCAATGAGTGGGGTCTCCATGGCAGTGTCATGGAGATTTCTGCCAAGATGAGTCTGCACCTCAGGAGTAGTTGGCCTGGCCCTACAGTTTCTCTGCCCCTTTCACCACACGTGCACAGACCACACAGGCATCTCCGCCAAGCACGCTTCCCAGGGTTACCCACCATGCTATCTCCCTACTATGAGCGCTTGCAATCACAAAGCAGGACAAGAGGCACAAGGCACTTTGAGGCCTGGAGGAATCAGAGCAGCTTTGGATTTAGCAGGAGTGGGTGCAGAGTGTGTGGCTGGGGAAATCCTCAGTCGCTCTTCACGGCTGGCTGCCCTCAGCCTGGAGGAAGCATTTCTCACTTCCCAAGTAAGTGGGATGCTCTCGGGCAGAGGAGCAGAGCTCGGGCCCAGGTGAGAGGAATGGGGAAAGGCCCAGGTATGCAACTTCAATGAAAAGCAAAACCAACGGGAATCCGTTATCACAGAGAACTTGTCCATGGTCTCCCCATCCTGGTACGAAGTGCACCTATTTTTCCATATCCCTTATCAATCTATGTTCCTAAGGATAAACAAGACTGTGGAAGTCACTTGTGTCCATTTGGAGAGCCATTTTCAGAAAGTAAGTTGGGTCAAGGAGTGAACCGTGAGGGGGCCTCTGGGGAGAGGCTGAAGGAAGGGAAAGGGAGACGCCATCCAGTAGCTTAGAGCAAGGTCGAGGTGATCTGTGTGTTTAGGAGAGGTGCTGCAAACAGGCGTGTACAGGAGCTGGCAGAGAGGAAGAGAGAAGGGTGCAGGCACAAGAGCACCTTATACAGACAGGCTCTTGTGTACCCTGTCAGCAAGTGCAGAACCTCTTAGACACAAAGTGATAACTGCCCCTTGGTGGGGCTCCCAACATACAAAGACATTAATTCCAAGAAACAACTCCACTTGCATCAGGTCACACAGCTGTGAATGGGCTCTTAGACTAAGATGGGCTAGGATTCCTTCTGTCCCCGATAGTTCTGTACCCTGCAGCAAAGACAAAGGAAGACAAAGGAGATGGAGGACCAGAAAGTGAGTTGGGGGAAGGGGGTCAAATGTCACCTTTACCTAAAGCTCTTAGACAACTTCTGCCTCCACATGGGTTCTCACTACTCATCAGTTAATAGAATTCCTGGTAGCATTTTCCTAAAGAGCCTTTACCTGAAAAATCAGAGAAAAGTGGGGGCCAGGGGAAAAGGAGTGAGCCAGTAGTTTTCACTCTGCCTTATAGCAGCAAACTGTGTCCCCTTGGATAAATCTCATGGAAAATGAGAGAAACAACAATCGTAGGAAATCTGTGAGGCCATATGCTCTCCCAGCCTACCAATCTTCCTTCATTGCTATATTGACTTCTGGGGAGAGAATGGATATAAGTATCACTGGACCTTTTCTTTCCACGAAGTCGAGAACATGCTAAAATCCAGGCAGACAAGCTGCCCTCGAAGACTAGGCCAGGGAATGACACTCGTGACCACCTCCCACCTAGCACTCATGTGACTTTCCTTCACTTCAAGCAACTGCCCAAAGGGCTCTTTTATCAAAATCTTTCTATGAATCATTCAGGGCAAGTCCACATTCTGTTTGCATCTGGGGAAGTAAGAACATTCTATTAAAGATAAATGCAAATTTGTGGTGTATCTGAAAATAGCACCCAGATGTGCTGGCTTCCCAGTTCACTCTTCTATTCCATCCACCTCTCCCTGGATTTGCCATATCCAGGGACCCTCAACTCTCACCCTGGATAAGTTAGCAGACTCCCTGTTTAATGCAATGGGTGGCCGAGAAGAAACAGGATTCCTAATTCCTACCATTCTGATGGGCCTGTCCTAACTGCTTTCCCACTGCAGGTGCCCTGCAGTCACATGTTTTTGTCAAATGATCTGCAGCTCCAGGCTGCTCCCTCTGCAGAAGTGAATAGTGGAAAAACAGAAAGAAGGGGGGAAAAAAAAAGAAGAAGAAGAAAAAAAAACATATATATCCTGGGAACCTCTCAAGCTTGTAAAGCACAAGTTCAGCATGTCTTGCCCCAGAGTCCCCACAGGTCGGCAGCGCAGCCTGAGGTTGACCTCCCTTCCCCCTGGGTCCACCAGAGAGGAACGACTCTCCTCCCAATACTGAGGGACCACCAATGTTTCCAGCTGGCTCAGAAAGCAGATGTGCTGTCAACTGCGCAAGGGAGGAAGGAGGCCGACTCAAAGTTGAGTCTGTCTCCTAAAGGGGGTCCACCAACTGCTGAGCCTTCCCAGCATGCTCTCAGCTTCCTCTGCCTCTAACGAACTTTGTGACTCACGGTCTGCAGAGTAAGGCAGTGAGCAGCCTCCCTGATAGGTTAGAATGGGAATGTGCTCGTCCCCTCAGGTGCGACTGAGCCCCTACCCTGCCTTGGGAGTGGGAGGTGAACACAGCTCCAATTCCTTTGCTGGCCCTAGAATAGCTAGCTGTTATAGACTTGGGCTCGGCTATATTGTGTCCAACACACACACACACACACACACACACACACACACACACCCCGCACACACACACGCGCACACACACATCCTGCCCTTGGAGGCTCTGTGATGCACCCACTCCTAGACTGGACTGCATCTCCGGGCTCCACTCAACAGAGCTGCAGTGTTGGGCCCCAGGCGCGCTGTTCTTCACCTACACTGCCTGCGAAACGAGAGGAATCTCCGGCATATCATACCGAACTGTTGCACGGTGGTGGAGGGGATCGCTGGGCGAAGGGGAAGAGGGGTCAGGGTTGTGCTGCGCCGTCCTCGCAGCGCCTCCTCCCTTCACCGCTGCGGAGGGCCGATCTGGAAGTTGCCGAGCCTGATCCCAAGGGCAGGCTGGCGGCGGGGGCAGGCGGAGGCCAAGCCCACCGAGGGAGGCAAAGAACGGCTCCCTGCGCCCGGCCGCCGCCCGCCACATCCCAGGAGCCCTAGCCCGGCTGCCTCCAGAAAACTCCTCTGCACAGACCGCTTTGTTAGCGCTGCCAACGCTACCACGCGACCACCTCCAGCAACACGCCCGGCCTGCTCCACTAGGAGAAAGACCGCTCTCCCCGGCCCCCGGCCGCGCACCGCCCGAGCCTGCACGCGCGGGACCCGCGCATCCCAGCGCCCCATGCACCCGGCGCCCGCGGCCGCCGCATCTTTGTCCTCTCGGCACCGGCGCGCGCGCGGAGCGCCCGACACAGCGCGGCCGGGCCCCGGGTCGGCGGCGCTCTCGCGGCTCGCGGGGGCACGCAAGGGACAAAGGTCCGCGTCCGGGAAGTTTGCGGAGTCGCGCCCGCGGCCGGGGCCGAGACCCCCCCTTACCGTACATCTCCGCGAGGCGCGCGCCTCCCGGGAGGCCGGCGTGGCCGAGTCGCTCGCAGCCCGCGGCCGGCGGCGCCTGCCTTCATTCACAGCCCGGCGGGGGCGCGCGGGGACTGGTGCGGCGGGGCGGGGCGCGGCGGGCTGGACACAGCGGGCGCTGGCAGCCCCTCGGCGCCGGGAGACCGCGCCGCCTGCCGCCCGGGTCTCGGCTCGCGGCGGCGCAGGGGGCGGAGGCTGAGCGGCTGCCGCGCCCCCTCCCGGCCGCCCCGCGCCCCGCGCCCCGCGCCCCGCCCCTCAGCCCGAGCCGGCCGCGCCTTCTCCCCGCGGGCCCCCCGGGCCGGCAGGTCCTCGCCCTACGGCGCTCTCCCGGGTCTCCCGCGCCAGCTCCGCCTCCCTGCCGGTGCGCAGGCGAGCGGGGTCAGGGCGCGGGGAGCTGCAGGCGGACACCTCCCCCCGCCGTCTCCGGCTGCGTGGGCTGCCAGGGGGCGCCAGGAGGAGGAGGAGAAGCCGGGGGCAGCCCTCCGCCGTCCTTTGGCTCCCTCGGCGAAGCCCCCTTCTCTAAGGAAGCCCTCGGCAGCGCGGGCTCTGCTTGCTGCCCAGGAGCCTTCTTTGTGGGCCAGGTACGCGGGAAACGCACCCCACTCCCAGCCCCAGCTGCTGCGGGAAGTTCGCCAGTCTTTTCTCTCCCAGATTTACACGAGTACATCTGCGAGCTGTGCCTCCAGGACCTCCCCAGCGGTGTCCCAGGACCGACCTGACTTCTTGTCCACCTTGTGACCGTGTGAGAAACAGGCTCAGGGACAGAAGCTCCAGGACGAAGCCCCTCGCCCAGGAGCTCGCCCTGCCTAGCCCGGGACATCGCTACATCTCACACGTCCTTGGCCTTTCTGTGTCTATTTCCTGCTTTGTCCTTTTGCCCCCAGTTGAGGATTTTTGGTTTTTTTTCCTAGTGATAGACACATCCTACTGGTAGGACTTAGTGAAGGACCTTTAAAATAGTGCTTATGCCCTTTATTTTCCTTCATTTAACCTTGAGATCTTAATTTGTATTGTTTCCTAGATATACTGGGCTGCATGTCTGTAGGCCAGGCATGTACCCTCTCTGAACCTCACTTTTGTAGGGAAATCTGAATGAAACAAAAGTATGCTGTGGGCACTTGCATATTTATTTTGTTTCTTTCCTTCCAACAC
Organism: Hystrix cristata; assembly: GCA_004026905.1. Taxonomy (NCBI): domain Eukaryota; kingdom Metazoa; phylum Chordata; class Mammalia; order Rodentia; family Hystricidae; genus Hystrix; species Hystrix cristata. Next base: position 1,961 of record PVJO010010805.1, on the reverse strand, counting down.
AGCGATAAAACCAGAGAGAAGATCCAGGTTGCAACAGTGTTCTCTCCGCTGTATGCCAAAGCTGTTTTCTGTTTTTTTCTGGCATCATCACCAAGCCCCCCTCCTCATACAGTACACACTGCCTTCCTGTTTCCGAGTTTTCTTTCTTTTCCTTCTGCACCTCTGTCAGCAGCATGAGAGCCCCAGAGGCCCCCTGGAATCCTGAGGAAGATTCCTGGAGCTCACATTTATGGTGGACCCTCCAGCGACTCACAGCGAAGCCCTTCCTCTTCTCCAGCCGCAGGACAGGACTAGTGGCCCCGTCTGCTGAGAGACCTGAGCCTGGATCCAGCTCCATCGGGGCACGCAGACACACCCACTCCCACCTGCCGTTCTGCTCAACGCGGTATGTGCTGAGGAATCTCTGGGGTGGGCAGCAGCAGCGCAGCAGAGGGAAGTACAGGACCTGCCTTCAGGAGTAGAGTGCCCGTCTGGGAACACCAGACTACCCACCAGACTACCGGTGAATATGTTACACAAGGGAGAACGCGGTCAGTTCTGTGTGAGAGGCGCAGACCTCTAGAAAGACAGAGGCCTCATAGGTTACTAGGTTAATTTATTGGTTTGGTTGGGGGTTTTTGTGTGTTGCTGGCCTCTTCCTTTCTTCCTTCCTTCCTTCCTTTCTTTCATACTTCATACTAGGGATTAAACCCAGGGCCTTTGCAGTGAACTATGTCCCCAGTCTTTTTAAAAATTTTTATCTTGAACTAAAAAAAAAAAAGACCTTCTCCAAAAATACATAAAAGATTCAATCAGAAAATGGCCATGTGAGACAAATAGACACTTCTCAGAAGAAGAAGTACAGATGGCCAATAAATACATGTAAAAATGTTCAGCATTGCTGGCTATTAGAGAAGTGCGACATTTCTCTAATGAGAACAACACTGAGATTCTCCCCTACTCCAGAAAGAATGGCTACCATCAAGAAATCAAATAATGGGGTTGGGGATTTAGCTCAGTGGTACATTGCTTGCCTAGCAAGCCCAAGGCCCTGAGTTTGACCCTCAGCACCCCCCAAAAAGAAATCAAATTATAACAAATGCTAACGAGGCTGCAGGAGAAAAAGGAAAACTTCTACTTGTTGATAGGAATATAAATTAGTATAACCACTATGGAGATCAGTGTGGATATTCCTTGAAAAACTAAAACTAGTTCCATTCAACCCAGCTATTCCCCTTCTAGGTATCTTCTCAAAAGAGAGACATCATGGTACAGGGATACATGCATACCCATGTTTATAACAGCACAGTTTATAATAATTAAATCTTGGAAGCAGTCTATATGCCCATCGACAGAAGAATGGATAAAGAAAATGTGGTATTTATACACAATAGTGTCATAAAGAAGGATAAACTTGAGGCATTGGGAGGTAAATGGATGCACTTTGAGCCCATAATGTTCAGTGAAATAAATCTGACACAAGAGTTTAAGTATCACGTGCCTCCTTTTATATGAGAAACCTAAAATATAGAAGAGCAAAACCCAGGCATGGTGGTGCACACCTGTAATCGCAGCACTTGGGAGGCTGAGGCAGGAGGATCACTGTGAGTTCAAGGCCAGCCTGGGCTACAGAATGAGTTCAAGATCAGACTGGACTACACATCAAGGCCCTGCCTAAAAAAAAAAAAAAAAAAAAAAAAAAAAAAAAAAAAAAAAAGATGGACCCTGAGAGGACAGGCGGTATTTCTAAATGCAGAGATAATCTAAATAATTCCAGCCAGACAATGGCTAAAGAAAATGTGGTTTTTCTACACAATGGAGTACTACACTGCCATAAAAAAGGATAAACTAGAGTCATTCATATATAAATGGATGTTTCTTGAGAACATGCTCTTAAGTGAAATAAATCGGACACTCATGAGCACGCATCGAATTGTTTCTCTGATATGAGAGACCATGATTGTAAATAAAGACAGGGATGT
>PVJO010010804.1:0-63193 GCA_004026905.1 Hystrix cristata | reverse complement strand
TTTGAGAACCTTCACTCAGGACATGGCCATTATACCTTCTCATTCAAAATGGCACCAAGACGAGAGACTTTCACATGGTCACCATGAGGCTGTAGTGATGGCTCTGATTTGAATTTGATCTTCCTGCTGGCTGGCACTGGTGCTATGAGCATGATTGTAATACAGCTGATTTGTGGTACAGCGGTTGTAAATTATATATGCCAGCAATGGGATACTTGGAATATTTCCATGTTAAAATTTAGAGACTGAATGGTAAGATATTAACCATTGAAGAAATGTCATGGGAGCAAGTACTTGCAAAAAATTTGCTTTATAGAATCTTGAGATCTGAAAGAAAGGCAGGAAATCTATGCAGAGAGTGTTATCGAAAATTATCTGAAAAAATAGGTGCTGCTGTGGCCGCAAAAAAGCCAAACACATTATGTAGGAGGTTTCGCACACTCTGCACAAATCAGCAGCCTTTAGGTATAAAATGTTTTAAACAGATTCATGAAAATAAATTTCTTTAAATTTAATGAAATGAATAACTGCTGATTAGTATAAAATTTTTCATTCAATATGAATAATATTAATTAATATTTATATTTGGGCAGCGATTATTCTCATTCAAGCAGCTAACTAGATTTGGGCCATTTATAGACTTTTTACTAATTTTGATAGTAAAAAGACCAATAAAAGCAAGTAGATCCATTTGTAATGCCAGCGGTAAGAGCTGCCTGATGCGACAGTCTGTACCACGGCTGTACCACGGCTGAGGTTCAAGCCAGCAGGAACATGTTAAACCTTCCCACAGAGCAAACCACCTGAAATATATGGTCAATGACCACCGTCGATCTGTAATTTATCTTAGAGAATATGAAAATACTATTCTTTCGGAGCACAATTCATTGAGCCCACAAAAAATGACAAGACAAAAAACTCGTACTTGAATCACAGCATCCTTGTTACAGGATAGTTGGGTCCCAGGTGTATACATATCACCAATTCTAACTTCTGTGCCTTTCTCAAAGGTCCATCTTTTCATTGTGGCGATTAACCTATCCTCAGGACACACTAAAGTCACTTCTGGCTCCAGTCCACAAGAGTAACAAAACAGAGAAAGGAGAGACCCTCCCAAGAGCACGAATGTCTTCATCTTACCAGACCCCATGATCGAAGCAGCCACGGGGAGCAGGAAATGACCCAGTTTACTGAATCTCAAATTATAGGAAGAGGCAAAATGCTTCAATTCAAATGAGGTATTTGGGGACACCTTTGTGTATGGGTTAAAGGTGCAACTGGAACTTTTAAGAAGGAAATACATTAGGTATTCAGACAGGAGTTGAAGAGTGCTCCAAATTCAATGACATCATGACAAAATGTAGACAACTAACAGATACAGTGATATCTCCATATCCATCATTAATTAGTTCCAGTATGCAGCAGGACGAATACCTAAAACAATGAGTTTCAGACAAATTGGGCTGGAAAAGGTAGCAAGCCACAAGGCACTTAATACCTACCAGTCTTTCTTGTGCAGTAAGTACCAAACTATGAGTACGGGGACAAAATAGTCACATCAAAATGGTTTGAGTTCCAACTATGACAAGTTTCAAGACAGCAGAGTACCGAAGAATGGCTATAATTCCAAAGTGAAAAATAAAACAAATGCTTTGGCTTGGGTTCTGTCTTTATTTTGGCTGCTATAACAGAATATCATATTGGTATCTTAATAGACATTTATCTCATACAGTTCTAGAGACTGAGAATTCCAAGTTGAACATGTTAACGAATTTGGTGTCTGGCAAGGGCCCTCTGTATCAGTCAGCTTTTTGTTGCTTGACAAGACACCCAAGAAAGTCAGTTTAAAAGGATGAGAGAAATAATTTGGATTACAGTTTCAGAAATTTCAGTTCATAGCCACTTGGCTCCATTGTTTCTGGGCTTGTGGTGAGGCAGAACAGTGTGGAGCAGAACCGCTGACTTCATGGTGGTCAGGAACCAGAGAGAGAAAGCAAGAGAAGAAGGGGCTGGGAACAAGATACGCCCTTCAAGGACATGCCTCCAGGGACTTACCTCCTCCAACTGGATGCCAAATTCTAAAGTTTCTACCAGTCCTCAATAGTCCAATAAACTATGAATCCATCAATAGATAAACCCACTGATGAGAACAGAGTCCTCAGGACATATTTCCCCAGGGTGCCTCCTCTGTACAACTCTGTGCTGGGCCCCAAGTTTTCAACACAGGAGCTCTGGACTGAAGTTTCAGATCCATCCTTATTCTCATTCCTAGAAAACCAGCTTTTCACTGAACCCTCACAGCAGAAGGAGAACAAGAGAGTTCTTAAATTCTCTTTTACAAGGGCACTAATCCCATTTCTGATAGCTTCACTCTCAAGACATAATTGTTTAGAGGCTTCACCTCCTACTACTACCACATTGGGGGTTACAATTTCAACGTGTGAATTTTGCAGGGACAAATTCAGTGTACACTAGCCATTCTTCTGGACGTTATTCATAGGGCTTTCTCTCTGGACTTTAAAGCATTTTATGGTATGATCTTGAATTCAGTTTATTTTTTATAGAAGCAGAGGAAACGAGGAGATCACATTTACTGATTAGTGCCCTCAATGAAATTCGTACAGCATTCTGCTTAGTAATATAAATATTATGTTCCTTTGAGAAGAAATGTTTAACATTATGTAATTATCTGAGTGTGAAAAAAAAATCCAAAACATTCTGTGACATAAATGCAAGGATTTTGTAGCAATTTAAATAGGGGTAGCTCAACGTCATTGCTTCATACTCTTCTATTCCCACCCTAACCAAATGGCCTACTTATTTATATCATTCATAGTACATTCTGTGCTTTCTCTAATGTTAGATGATATATTGAATACATCACTGTCTTGAGTATATGCCTTCAAATAAACCTGAGATATTTTTCTTTTATGAATTATGTTTAAATTAAAATCCAGAGCAAAATTTGTTTGCCAATTGATTAGTATCAGCATGCATTATACTTCTGTTATCATATATATGTATATGTACATATGTCTTTTCGATTTGAAGAAGATTCTTAAATTATTAATGGAGGAAAACTACATTGATTGACAACTGCACAATGCCATTTATTAATGTTCTTCCACGTATGACGGATTTCTCCTACCATGATATACTTTGCAAGTTCCTGGGGTGCCCTTTGATTTGTCACCTAGGGAACCAAAGAAAGATGAAATAAATCTTGAAAAAGCTTGAACATCCATCTTTTTGGAAAAGAGTAAAGAATCAAATGAGTAAATAACATCTACATCAATATTCAATGTCTACCAGCACACCCAAACTTTGAAGAACATCTGTCTTTCTGCCACTAATGATTTTGTTCCAGATGTAATTCAAATATGTTTGCGAGTGGGGAGCAGAGGGGTTAGCACAATTTACTTTGCAAGCAGTTGGCAGTTATCATAGCTATTTTTTGTTTCTTTTAAAAATACATACATTTCAAGATATGTTAGAAATGATATGCTGGAAATGACAGTAAAATAAATCTAAAATTGCCTTTGGCTTTGCTCTTATGTTCATCTTCTTAAAAATAGAGACAATATGGTATAATGGCAAGGATGTGGATTTTGAAATCAGGCATGAATTTGAAGCCTAGCTGATCCACGGCTTCTCATATAGCAACAGGAACTTTTATTCATCTGATTTCTTGTATGAATTGGAAAAAAGGTCATCGTTTTTAATAATAGTAAGAATAGTTTTGTTGCTTATTATACATCTGGGGTTGTTCTCAGTTATTTACATCATATCATTCTTTTATGATCTTGGTATCTTCCTTACAAGTTCTATGCTACTAATATTGCAATTTTAAGAGTGAGAAAACGGAAACAAATTGAGGTGGTCCAATCTGCCCAAAGTCTCAGAGATAGAGGAGAAAAACTGCACCTCAGAGCAGTTACATTCTACTGTCTTTAGTTCAGCAATGTATTCACAGATACAGGGATGCAGCCTCTAGTAAACAGCAATAGTACCACTAATAGCAAAAGTATCTAATACTTATTAGGTGCTTACTATGTGTCTGATACTGTTCTGAAATTATGCTGGTTCAAATCTCCTAAAATTCTCACTATAACCCTGTGAAGTAGATCCTTTCACAGACAAGGGAAAGTAGGTACAAAGTATCACAATTATTAAAGGGTAAATTGAGAATTTGAATCCAGACATTCTAACTCCAGATACTGATTTTTGTTGTTTTTCAGCCTCTGTGGTATTTCTTAAATACTTACCAGTTCAGTGAATTCTCCCTTTACTAGCCCTAATTCTTTGCAAAACTGGCTGTAATTAATGCTATTGCTTAATTTGCTGAAATATAAAGATCATAAATTTGTGAATATAAGCAACATTATCATTCCCATTTTATGAGGACACTGAGGCTGGGAAAATATCCTGTAGTTTCACGAATTTATTTAGGAAAGGATAGAACAGAGATTTACACATGGCTTCTGAATCTAAATGCTCCATTCCTCACCTTCTCTATGTTGTCTCATCTGCAATGTGAATGGTCTTGTTGAAAGATTCTTCTGTATTGGATGTTTTGTGATTATAGACACATGTTGTCCCCTAGACCACATATTCTTTAATTTACTGTAACAACTTGGCAATAAATATATTCAATTTATTGTGAGGCAAGGGTACAAGGTGGAAAGCTGAGTCACTGGGACGTTCAAAAGATTTCTGAAAGCCATTTACAGCCCGAGATATGGAAAGTACTGGAAGAGAGACTTGACACATTAAAATTCAAATGTATCTTTCTGGCAGCAAACTATCTCCAGGTCCTAGGAAGCCTGAGTCTGGGTGAGCCGAGAAGTAATGAAACCCTACGTCTCACGTCATTGACTCTGGCATTTCAAACACCACATTCATAACAGTAGACACAAATGTCTGGGTCCTTCTCTGCTTCACTAAATTGAAATCATTCTGCAGGGGAATATGGCAATGGGAATGAAAGAAAAATATCATTCTGTTCTCCACTGTAAAAGCAGAAGGTGCTGTTGATATTAATTCAAAAAAGTAACATCTGGAAATAGTGCTGAGACATGGTGACATTATGCTTACCCATGCTTCAGTAAATAAAACTTTCAGTATCATAGTTGGTGCAGATGCATATTATTATGGGGGGGGTGTGTATGTGTGTATGTGTGTGTGTGTAAGCAATGATGAAATTCAAAACTACTAAGAAGATTCTTCCATTTCACCAATTCCCATTGCATATTAGTGTGGACTTTTGGTTGCTATCAATAAAAAAAAAAAAACAGAGGCAAATTAGTAAATTAAAAAAGATCGAAGGCATCCTTTTATATAAAGTCCAAGAATACTAGCTTTGGACAAGATAGGCTATAGGGATACACAAGTACAATGAGAATCCACAATTTCCCTCCCAATCTTCTCTTTCTGCTTCTTTGGTTTTGATTTTTTAATCTTAGAGTTTTTGTTGTCCTGTGATATTAATTCTGCTTCTGATATCTCCTGGGGTTAGCGCTTCCTTTTTAACAGAGGGAAAGAGTGAGTCATGTTTCCTGATAGCTTCAAGAAGTCCGATAATTTAGACTCCATTTGGCTTGAATTGGGCCATATGTCTACTCCTGAAAAATCTTACAAGGGGAAATATATCATTTGATTTCCTTAAGTCAACTATAGAAATACAAATATACTTACCTCCAGCAGAACACATAGATTGGAAGTGGAGTAAGGATGCCTCTTTTTAGATGATAAGTGATTTTTTTGCAGACGGAAAGTGAATGGATGCTGGGTAACAAAAATAAATTCTGTGCAATGCATCTGTCCTTCGATTAGCATCAGGACATAGGGACTAATAAAATTTGAGTCAATCTCAGAACTGAAAGACCCATTATTCCTCATTCATCTAGCCCAGAGATTGGCCATTTATGGTCCAAGGACTGGATTTATCCTAAAGATGTGTTTTGCTAACACTTACATAGATTGATTCTCTGCGTAATTTAATAAACTTTTGAAAAGATCAGTTTTTCAGTTTTTCCTGAGAAATTGGCAGATTCAGCCAGAACCTTTGAGCAAACATTCTGGCTCAGCAATTATTAGTTGGAGATGAGAAGTTGCTTTAGCCTTTAGCCAAATATACATGTTCCACTTTACTATGGTCTGAATTTTATATATCGCCTTCCTGTTATCATTGAGATCTAAAATGTCGTCTAAAGGTTTCATGTTCAGAGATAGGACTGTGGAATGTGATTGCATATGTGCTATTAGGATGTGGGGCCTAATCAGAAAAGGCTGACCTCAGGGGCTGTGACCTGGAAGGTTGCAGTTTTATTCCTCTCCATGCTTGTCTCCCTACTTTCCAGCCATGATGCAGTGAACAGCTTTCCAATACTACACCTTTCTGCCATGCTGTTTCTCCTTGGAGCCAGCTAATCACGGGCTGAATCCACTGAAACCGAGTTGAAATAAACCTCACCTCCTTCAAGATTTTGTCCCAGTGGTGGAAAAGTGGCAGAAGCAGCATATTGATATGAAGAGTCACTTCCTTGCTGTGACTGTATTTGACTATGTGGTTCAAAAGCCTCTGAAATTGGTTTGAAGGAGGAGTTTGGAAAAGTTTGGAGAAGCTGGCTAGAAAATGCTACAAGCAGTGCTTGGTATTTGATACTAGTCAGAGCTCAGAAGGCCAGCATACTGACAGACTTGTGAAGAGTAAAGGCCACGTTTGGGAGGTGGGAACAAACCTGTTCATTTGGGAGCAAGGATGCCATTCATAGTTAAATTTAAGGCCACATGTGTTAAACTTGGGCTGAAAATTTGTCTTCATTTTACCCATGTCCTGAAAATTTACAGAAGACTAAGACTAAGGGCAGTTGTCCAATTAAACTGGGGAAGGAAACTTGGAGGCATCCCAATGTTGAGGCTGTAACGTGAGTATTTCTGGTGTTTTTAGTCAGATCTGTGGTGATAGCTAATAGCAAAAGGCAGATATGAATGATTTGAAAATTTGCAGTTTCATCAGAAAGGAATCACAGATAAAGTTGGAGCAAAGTAGTTTCTGAAAATATTATCATTAAAAAGAAGTCAAGTACTTTATAACAGGACAATAGGAAAGAGGGCTTGAAAGCATCTCAGTAATTGGCTAGACATCAGCCTTTGCAGGCTCTATGATGCAGAAGTGTAAACCTTTTATTTGACAAGAGAGACCCCTGGGCTTCCTTCTTGATGAGGGCTCCCTAGTTAATTGATTCCCTAAAATTCATTGTCAACTCCTGCCATCTTGACACTCCAAGTACAAGCTACAATTAGATCTTGGCATCATCCATGTAGTGGTTTTTCAGTCATGCAGAACACAAGCATTATGGGGTCATATCCACCCAGATTTCAAAAGAAGGCCTGGAGATCAAGCACTAGTGTATAATAGGGCACCCTTTCAGGTGCCCCAGAGAGGGTGATGTGTGAGGTTTTGCAAGTGAGGCTGAAGGTGTAATAGAAACCTGAGAAAGTTAGAGATGACAGGATTGTGCTGAGGAGAGCTGCAGACAGTGAGCAGAGCACATCCAAAACAGAGGCTCTGTGTGCTGCACCCAGCAACTCCACAGAGATGGGACCTCCCAAGCCCTTTAGTGTCCATGCGTCACTACAACCTCCCCTGCATGCTGCCCATGGAAGTTCAAGATTTAATGTTTGCCCTGTGGATTTTCACTCTTGCTTTGATTCGACTTCTTTCTGTCCCCTTATTTCTCCCTTTGGGGATTGAGATGTTTTACCACATGTCATGCAGATTTGAAATACTTAACTTTTCTTTTAAATAGCGGCTCACACCTAAGAGCTTGCTTTGAGTTTCAAAGGAGACATTGGACTTGAATTTTTCAACAATGTGGGGACTGTTAAGGCTTTGTTGATCTTAAAATGGACTAAATCGATTTTGCATAATGAAATGGACATGAGTCTTTCAGGGGAAGAGGTAGAATGTTATGATTTCAAAGGTTGGACTTTTGGAAGGTGATTGGATCCTGTGGCTGCTGTCCTCTATGATGTTTGGAGGTAGGGCCTTGACAGAATCAGGTAATGCGAGCAGGTCCTGGATGTGTACAGTATCGTCTGGGCTCCATCCCTCTCTTTCTTCCTGCTGGCTGCCAAGGGATATACAGTCTTTCTGTGCCATGCCTTTCTGCCATATCACTACTGCTATGGAGGTAGCCAAACAAGGAATAAATCCACTACAAATGTGAGCCCAAATTAACCTCTACTCCTTAAGTTGTGGATGTCGGGTATTTTGTCTCAGCAATGGAAAATATATAGTATATTTTTCAACAAAGAATTCCAGTCTAAATCATCAGAATTCTATATATCTACCCAATGGCATTTTTGAAGTGAATATGTGTTTATTAAAAAGGGGAAGTGTATAGAATTAAAACTTCATGTGAATCAAGAAAGTGGAAGCAGATAACTTTTTGTGAAAGTAAAAAAAAAACATTAAAAGTTTAGTGAGCAAAATGAGATGTACACTTAATTAAATTTATCATCACTTTACAGATGATGAAACCAAGATTGAAGAAGATGTAATATTGCTGAGAAGGAATATTGTTTTTCTTCCCCCACTAACCTCCTGACACATACATGCCATAAAAGCATTGTATAGATAACCAGAGACACTTTGTTTTTGCTTGTTTGAACTTTAAACATGAGGAAAATACCTGTGGAAAATAATACCTTATGAGTAATACTATTGACACTAAAACTAAGAGATTATTTTCCTTTCCTCTCTGTCTTACTACTCGGTATTATACATTTTAATTGGGGTATACAATAGGTCCTGCTTTACTGAGTTGTCTCATAAGCATTTTTTTTTAATATTGTATTCATCAATAACAAATGTATAAATAAACAAGAAACATTGTAACATTGTAAGAATAATTTTTGTAACCATTCCATTTCCCCCATTTTCTAGACTTTTCTTTCTTATTTGGTCATGTCTTCCAAATTTTCTCCAAAAGCCTTTGAAAGATACTTTCCACCCTCCTACTCGTTCAGAAAAACAGTGAATGGATAGGCTTAAGTAAGATGTTACACCAGGATTAAAGATCTTAATGCAGCTTTCAGAAATTGATAAATTAAGAAAAAAAAGCTAAAGAATTTATAGTGGTCAGAGAAGTGCAAAGGCCTAGTAATTTTTTAAGGAATAATTCTTTAACATGTAGAGAGAAACCTCCAAATCTTTAAACAGTCCTGAGAGTCTCCTAAATGGTATGTACAGAGGAAAAATAAGGAATAGGCATGTTCTGATATTGGACTCCTGGGTTTTGTTTTGTTTTGTTTTGTTTCCAATAGTCTTATTATAATACCTGCTCTTCCTCTACTCAACTATTGGCTCTTCTGTATCTTTAAACAGGTTCCTCTCATTCTTCATTGAAAATGTTATGGGCAGCAGCATTTGTATTCTTTTGTTACCACAAGAAGCAAGGAAGAAGATAGTATTTCCAGGCAGAAGTGTCCCAGAGAAGCAAGACTGCCTTTGTTTAATATATCCAGGTATCCACTCTCAAAATATTTATGGTGACTACTAATGTGGACTATTGATTTGTTCTTCATTTACTCATTGGCTTGCTCGCTTGTTTTCATGAAGCTGTTCTATGTGATCACTCAAAAGATACTTAAGGTTATTTAAAAGATAAAAAGGAAAGTGGTACTGACATCTGAAAATACTATCTCAAAACTGAAGTAACAAGATGAGTTAGAATTTGAGGACAGGTCAAGGCAACAGATAAGAAAACGGTGAACTATTCCATAAATCCTTTTTCACTGTTTAATGTATCCTAAACCACATGTTCAAATTGAAATAATATTCAAGAAAACAAAATTTTATACTAACCCGGAAGAAACTGATTGCATTTGGAGGCAACAAGGACAATGAAAGGTGTAGAAAATTGGATTCTAAAGATCTATAACCAACGTACTATTTTTTTCATGAAACATGTTTGTGAGTTCTCATCATTAACATGGTAAATACTGTGATCTGTATTTTGTAGGTAAAATTCATGCTGTACAAATATATAGAAGGAATTTATAAAAGGTGGTATAGTATAAGGTTGCTGTATCGGAAATCGATAAATACAAAGAACCAGTATAGTAACAGATTGTATGGTAATAAAGTTCATGTCTTACGAGAAATCCATCAATACACAGAAAATAAAGCTATACCACAGTACTCATTATTACTTGACAAAGTAAAAACATCATGTTATTAAGTATTCCTTGCTCAACGTCTTTATTTCTTCCTAATATTATAATCTTACTTCAAAAACATTTCATTACAATGTAGTGTTTTGTAAAAGGTAGCAGACATGTTGTATTTTTTCCAATTTTTATTATTTATTAGTACATGCTTGCAATATATAATGATCATATTCTTCATAGGGATTGGTGCATGTACATAACACATCTTAATTCTTTTTTATCACATTTCCCTCCCATTTTGCCCCTCTCCTTCTAAAAGTATCAGCTAGGAGAAGTAGTAATAGAAGGACAGCTTGGGCTAGAGATAGCCTAGAAAATTTTATCAAGGTAGTTGATCTTTTGAAGAATTAGCTGCTAAATATCAAGTAGCAGGGCTGACCTCAGAGCGTCATGTGCTGGGGAGGAGTTTTCAAGCTGTAATAGTGAAGAAAATTAGTTGAATATTTTGGACAAGTGAGGGAGACTCACTTCAAGAGAGTCTCAAATACCACACCAACTCTGCCGGTCTGAGTTCTTTTTCATTATGAGGTTCCTTTAGAAGATCTGAGCCTACAATGCTGAATTTTGTAGAGAAATGTTATGTTTGGAATTTAAAATGCATGTTTGGAGAATGAGAAAAACTAAAGGCAGTATATAGTCGCTAAGAGAATACATTCATTACAGTAAAATATATATGACCAGAAGAAAATATAAAAATATTTAGATGTGCTAATCACATGAAGCATGGACAGAAGAAAGAAGAGAGAGAGAAAAAAAAAAAAAAAACCAAGAAGGAAGAAAGGAAGGAAAAAACAGAGGAAGAAAGAAAATGCCAGTCATATTTTTACAAAGACTCAAATATCCAGGTTTAGCAGAGATATGGTCAAATATAATTTGTAATGTTCTAAATGTGAATTCTTCGAGGAGAGACAACATTAAAAGATTAAAATTACATGTTCACATTTTTCAAATCAAGAATTCTAATTCTCAGAATGTGTATTAGCAGATAAATAAATGAATATGTTTAAAACAACAACGAACTGAGAAAAAATAGAGAATAACTTTTTAATAAATGATTTTCAATCATTTTAATAAATGAATGAAAATATTCCAATAGGGTTCTATTTACTATGTGAAAATAATATGGTTCTATATAAGTTCTTTAAAAAGATTAATGCAATATACTGACTTGTGAATTCAGACTTTAATATTTGACTGAATATATGAAAAATTATGAGCATTAGGTATCTTAGGAGATTGAAGAATGAGTTAAATAATTTGTACCTTACCTTAATCATGGTGGTGGTGTTTAAATTTACATAGCAAAAATTCGTTTAACTCACAATCACCATGTTTAAGTGGAAGGAAATTAGAAATCATTAAAGAATAAGTGAGTCAAATAGAAATTAATAAAATAAAAGAAATGAGAAGCAGTGAAAAACAAGGTTTGAATGTGAAATTCAAGTGGGTGTTTTGGCAGTTATGTGATAAATTTGAATGGTGATAATTGGGGTACAATATGTACTTGAAAAATACATGTGGGTAGTCTGTTTTAAAGGTATGGGACTGTGTGTCAAACTATTCTTTACAAGACATAAAATAGAAATATTTAACTGTGCAGTATGAGTAGGGTGAATATTAGCAGCATCTGAGAAATCAAGAAATGAAACAATATTAATTAATTATAACTCATATTACGAAGGGACTTCTTATATATGAAATGAGACACCACACAATGTTTATTTAAATAGCAAGTGTTTTCAGTGCAATTAAGAATCAAATAAATTTACAAAAATCTTTCATTTGCCTAAAGCTGGCCCTAACCACAGTACTTTTATATGAAGCAACTCAACTGTGGTTCTCCTTTTTCCTGGTGTTTGCCCCAGGTTTGCATTGATTGTGACCTCGTGGGCTGGTCAGAGAACACTGTTAACCCTTGGTGGGTCCATCTGAGCATATAAAAGGAATGATAGTCATTTATAGGGCAAAATTGATTAATGTATACAAGCAATAAATCAATGTTTAAAACTCAAAATCTTTTATGTAAAATTTTTGTACACGTGGGCAAAAGCATTTTCATAGTTAGAATTCTAAGAATCAAAAGAGTTTCTAACACTCATAACATAAGCTCTGTATTTCACAGCTTGAAGATACATGCAATGCCTTGTACAGGAACCTAATAATCTCAATGAATAGAAACATTACTTGTCATAAACATGAGATAAAATTAGTAATACCAAGAAGAAAGAAAATAGGAAAAGAAGATTTAGAGGAGGGAAGGAGGTGAGAGGAAAGGAGTGGGGAAGTAAAACGGACAAAAACAACCAAGCTGTATTATGTACATGTACCCACTCCCCAAGATGATTGTAAACTGCATGTATTGCAAACTGGTACTTATAAAAAAGAATTTTAAAAAAGTTAAAAAGAAACATGCCAACGCCATAGAAAATTTGTCTCACACAATTCTTGCCAGCAGTTGAAAATGGAGAACTAGAAAAATTTCCCCTAAATCCAAATCCGAAGTCTTTACTCATTAAACTATGTAAGACCACTTATTTTATAGGGTCCAAATTCACTTTGACATGGATAAGGTGGAGAATATATTTACTACTAATAAGTACTCGTTACTCAAGAGTTAATTTAATATTTCCCTGGCCAGATAAATATATATCACAAATATATATACATACCACAAAACAAAACTTTACATCCTGAAAATCAGGATCTCACTTTGATCTATGTATATAACCCTCATTGATCTATTATTTTCTTTAAAGTCTTCATTCATTTCCGTAGCATCAACAATTTTCTTTCTCTATGCAGATGATCTTCAAATATCAATTTTCCTTTCTGTATCCCTGCTCAAACTTCTCTTATGTATTTCAAATTATTGTATATTCTTCCCAGTTTTAGAAAAATTCTGACATCAATATTGCTTGTTTATCCATTCACCCATTGATGGATACCTAAGATCTTTTCATTTTTGGGCTATTGTAAATAATGTTGCTATGCGCTTCATTGTTCAAATATATTTTCAAGTGCTTGCTGGCAAATCTTTTGGGAATATATGTAGAAGTGGAATTACTTTTGTGGTAATTTAAATTGCAATTCTATTGTCAATTTTTGATGAGCCATCACATGTTTTTATTCTAGTAGCTGTACTATTTCACTTTTCCACTAACAGTACACTAAAACTCCAACTTGTTCAGTCTAGATCAATACATTATATTTAATTTATTTTTTTTAAAAATAGCCTTAATGGGTGTAATCGTTCACTTTCTTTTTTAAGCATTTAACAAAGAATAATTGGGAATCTACTATTGTTCGTAGTCATGGGGACACAATAGCCAACACAGACAAATTAAGGAAGAGGGAGTTGTTTTGGATCGTGTTTTAGTCCATGGTTGGCTGGCTTCAAGGCGGGAAGGTTGTGGTGGAAGAGTTAGAGCAGACGAAAGCTGTTCATATCATGGAAGCCAGGAGGCAGAAGGAGAAGCGAGGACCTAGGGAGGAAGATATATCCTTCCAGGCAAACCCCAGTGAATAACGTCTTCTAACCAGAGCCACATCCAACAGCACACTTAGCTCTGATCTCACCTATGGATGAATCCACTGAGCACTACAGTGGCCTCATGATCCAATCTCCTTCCAATGGCCCCACTTCTGAATACATGAGCCTTTTTTGGGTGCTCTAGATCTAAAACATAACATTCCACCCTTCGTTTCCCAATACTCGTGTCCATTTCTTTATACAAATTTAGGAATCATCAAAAGGTTTTACAGTTCCAATGTTGCTAAAATGTTCAAGGACTTTTCTCAGACTTATGGTAATCTCTTAACTGTGCACTCCTTTGAAAAATAATACACTGATATCATACAATGTAACAGGGTAAACATTCCATAGGCTAATAAAATGAAATTGAACCAAAGTAAAAACAAAACTCAGCACTGTAAACATTAAATATCGTAGCTTCATGTCCAGCACCCAAGGCAATGGGTTGTGAATTCCAAAGGGTTTGGGTGGCTACACCCCTTCTGCTTTGTTGCTGGCACCTCTCGTGACCTCTCCTTTAGAATGGGTGTGCTCACTGCCTACAGTTTTCCTTGACTGTTCCACATTCCTGGCTTCTCCAACTCACTGGGGTCTCCACTGTGCTGTGGGCTTTGCTCTGCAAGCTTCATGCACTGCCCTCTCAGGAGTGCACTGCCCTCTCAGGATCACACTGCCTGGCCTCCCAGACCTTCTTCCAATCTGTGTGGAAGCCTCCCTGACCCAGCAACTCTTGCATTGTGTATCCTCACAAAATCATCACCAGATGAATTATATCAAAGTTTGCCACCGATTCAGCAGTACCCAGGTTCCCTAACATCATAGCTGCTGTAGCTTCTGAGTGCCTAAATGACTGAGTACTGTTAAATGAATCCTGTGTAAACAATTTCCTCAGCAGCCTTTCACCAGCAGAGTGCCATGGGGCTCTCCTCCTAAAGCAAAGTCTTTCAATTTTGTATCCTTGGGCCTGCGAAGAGCACGACCGTGCTGACTCCTGAGATGTTCTCAAGGCATATTTCTTATTGTCCTGATGCAATTTACTTGTATTCTTTTTAGTGCTAGTATCTGCAGTAACCAAGCTCTCTTTGGCAAAAACTTTACAGGTCTGAATTGATGAAGCCCCACTTTACAGACACCTAATTTGCAGATGCTTCCTTTCTGGCCATGGCAATTTTTTTTTTTTTAAATTATTCAGTTGTACATTTTTCCCCTGCATCTCGTGGTAAATATGACTATGAAATGCCAGCAATAGCCATGGACAAGCCTCAACATTGGGCTGTTTTGAAATTTCCTCCACCAGATTAATAATCTCTGTTTCCCACGAAGTCTTAAGACATAAACCAAATGTAGACAAATTTTCTGCCAGAGTATAATATACACAGTCTTGAGTTTAACTGCCAATGGAATCCCTCTTCCTGAAAGTCCTGACAATTTACTGTGTGCATTTTTATCAGAATTCTGATCTTCTGAGTTCTGACCAGAATCTCCCATCAAGCACAACTTACAGTATTCCAGGCTTCTCTGGCCAGCATCTCCAAATGTTTCCAAACGTGTTCTGCAACTAGTTCACAAATTCAGGTACGGTCACAGTACTTCTCTGGTAGCAAATCTGTCTTAATCACTGCATGTCGTCAGGACCCAACACCAAACACGATACCAACCCCAATCTAAAGGAGGGGGAATTACCTTAGCTCATGTTTTCAGCTCTTTACTGACTGACTCAAAGGCGGGAAGAGCAAGGAGAAAGAGACTTGGCAGAATAAAAGCTGTCCAGGAGGCAGAGGGAGAAGGGGGGAGCACTGGAGGAGCCAGAGCAGGTATTATACTCTTACAGCTTACAACCCTGGTGATCCATCTGTTCTGACCAGGCCCAACTTCTATGGCATGCTGAGCTGTGAACTCATCCATGGATGAATTCATTGATGAATATAGAACCCCTATAATCCAATCAGCCTCTGATCCCTGTCTGTGAACATAGGAGGTTTGAGAGAGATTTAAGATCTAAACCATTACAAGTAGGTAAGATGCATTGCATTACTATGTATCCATACAAAAGACAGATGTGGTCAGTCCCATTAAGAAGAAGGAAATGTAATTAGGAAACAATGTAGTAAGTGTAATGATGGAGTAACCCCTAAAGCCACGCAGAACAACAGAAGGACAACATAATACTGGCCTCAGATTTCAGTTTTGAGTTCTTATAATAGGGCATGTGATGAAATTGAGATTTTTATGCACAAATAAAGCTTAGCAAAAACAAAATAAAAAAAAAAAAGGAGGCTATTGGGTATGTTCCAGCTGAAATACACAGCCTACAGAAAGACCCTCAAGCAGCAGAAAAGGGCATGTTAGTATCAACTTACTAAAATATCCCTTATACCCGGATGGGAGACCCTGAAAGGAGTGGTGAAGGACAGCATTTGAGAACTAAACCCGTCTTGAAGTCTGGCTGTGTTTAATAGCTTAAATTATCTCCCCCCACAAAGACACATTGAATTCCAGTTAATCAGCACCTCATACTGTGACAGTATTGGAAAGTAGAATGATTGCAGATGTAATTACTTAAATTGAGATCATACCAGTGTAAGGAAGAACCCTAATCCAGTATGTCTGACACCTTAGAAGAAGATGAGCAAGAGAAGACAGAGATCCAGCCAGAGACCATTTGATGATGGAGGATTGGAAGGATGCATCCACAACCCAAAGATCGCAAAAGGTCACTGACAAACAAGGAGGTAGGAAGAGGAAAGGAAATATTTCTCTACAGGTTACAGAGGGAACATGACCTTATCAATACCCTGATAGCCTCCAAAAATGGGAAAAATTAAATTTCTTTTGTTAAAGACACTTGGTTCATGGTACTTTATTATAGCCTCCATGGGCATTGAATACAAAAAATGGCAGTTATCCCAAAAGAAACAGAGGGCCAGTGGGAAAAAACCTTAGAGGGAAAACAGAGAAATTGGCGATGCCTATTGGGAAGCCAAAGAGGCAATTTACGTGGTGAATTCTAGGGCAGAAAATTCATAGACAACAGAACAGATGTGAGATGTTTTTAGCTCAAAGAACCTCAGAACTCAGCCAGGGTAATAATAGTTACATGATGAGGATGATAGAATAAAGCCAAATATTTACTGAGTGCTGCTCTTTGTTTACACTAAGATAAGCTCCTCATTCATAGTTACTTAATTTATAAAACATGCCCCCTGTGCAACTACTTTGTTTTGTAAAACTACTATTCGGATAAAAATAAGTCTCAAAGAAGAGAATTGCTCAAGGACAAATGGAGGTTAACGAATCAAAATAGGATTCTAAAGAAAGAAGTTTTACTCCATAGCCTGCTCCGTGCCACTTGCCTCTCCTATTTTAATCAGTGTGGGAGTGAAGAGATGAAACAAGGGAGACATTTCTATGAACAAGGCAAAACTTCCTTACAGATCAGTTCAGGTAAAGGAGAAATGGATGGCATCATTCCCACAAGGAGAAATGTTGAAATTGAAGCAGGTGCAGGCCCATGAAAGCGGCAACAGCATTTCTTCCTATGAGGGACAGAAGACTGCATCACGTCCCAGCACTGAATGAGCTTGGGCCTTTCCTCTAAGTGCGGCCCCTTTCCTGTCCGAGCCGTTTCGTGAAGGACATGCAGCTGCACTCTCTCCCCTGTGTTCCAGGAAAGCATCTGGAAATAAACAGCACTTAGCTTTGCTAACAAGACAAAGGCATTGTTTCTTTAATAACACGTCTCTTTGGAAACTATCTCCAGACCTACTTCAGAAGCCAGGCTGTGCTAACCCTGACATGATGTAGCTGCCTGAATTCTGCTGGGAAAAAGAGTATAAGGGGACACAGTGGGGACCTAAAGAGAAAGGAAAAACAGAAGGACTTATAGGTGACCTTGGTGAGAGCTCCTTAGAATGTAACAGACAGGTACTTATTCAAGAATGCAGTTAGGAGGACTCGCAGTTCATTTAATCCAGTGTACGTGTGTGTGTATGTGTGTGTACGCACGCGCGCACGTGCACGCGTGTGTCTGCAGCAAGATACTATCTGAAAACCAAGAAGAAATAAAATATCACCCACCCAGTGTAATACTGATTTAATACTCTCAAATGATACCCACTGGTATTTATATTACACAGGTGACAATGGTGTGGAAGACAGGAGGGTACCATTTTTTGAGTACTGAGTATAAGAACAACAGAGGCATATAAAATAAATGTCAATTTTTGTTCATCATTCTAGAGTCAGTGAGTCAGTTCAGCTGTTGTACTTGGATCAGTGGGGCTCACTGAAGTGTTTTGGTCAGGTAGCTGCAGACATTAGGAAGATGTTCTCCCAGGTCTAGAGTCTTTCTTGGGATGATCAGACTGATTCAACTGCGCTTCACTTGCGTTATTCTCTAGCTAAATACACTCGGCAGGTTCTTACAGGGAGTGCTGTGAGGTTAAGGAAGAAGAAACATGTGAGTTCACTTTAGAGTCTCTGTGTCACGTTTGTTATTTCTCTGTTGACCAAAGAAAGTTACAGAATCAACTCAGCAGTAAAAATGGGAGACAATTACAGTCTGGATCTACAGATGCCTTTATGCGATTCTCTGTTGCAATCAAGCCACCATAAAATAATTTTCTAGTTAATCCTCATAAGTATTCCATGATCATTTTAAAGACAAGAACCTTAGGAAATATTTGATGTCATACTTTATTTAACATTATGCATAAAATTAGGGAGCTAGCACTTGAAGTTCAAATAACTCTGGTCTGTGTATTTGTTGACTCTTTCCAAGGTATGATGAAGAACTAGATTTGACAGGATAAGGGCATGGACTTCACAAAAGAAAAGGACAGCAAGCTAATCTTTTACCTATAACCCAAGTGGCGCTTATACCTGATTAGGTTAAATCTCTTGCATACTCTAGAACACTTCCAGAGCTCATGGTACTATTTGATTACAATCTTCATACTGGTATATTTGTTCCATTATCAGTCTTCCCTCTAGAGCAAGAGTTAGCAATTTTTTTTTTTTTCTAGATAGGGCCAGACAATACATATTATAGGCTTTGTGGATTAGAGTCTCTACTGGTGCAATAAAAACAGAAATGACAATGTGAAAATATTTAGATAGGTCTCTGTTATAATGAAATTTTGTTCAACAAACATATGGAAGCCTAGATTGATCTGTAAGTCATGGTTTGCTGTTCCTTTTCCTAAAGTCCATGTGGACAGCAATTTTGGTTCATTGTTCTCTGAATTAGCATGGCAGTGGCACGTAGTAGATAGCAAATAAACATTTGTTCACTGAATCAAGAAGTAAAGCTTTACCGACTGGGACAATCTTTGACAATAGATGTGGAATATTTGTGCTTCGGAGAGGTCAGTACTTGAATTCAAGTCCGAAATAACAAGCTGACCACATTGTGCAGCTGAGGCTACAGGATCACCACTCAAAGGTTTACTCAGAAAGTATAGTAGACCCAGCGCTCTAGGTTGTGCTCATCGAAACGTTGGGCATCTTGGGAGAGATCAAATGGGGAGAATTCAGGGTAGGACTTAGTTGATGAGTGTTTCTAATTGCTCATGTTTATTACATTTCTGTAATTTCCATTAAAACTGCCATAAACTTGATGTTTTAAAATGACACTGATGTGTTATTCTACAGCATCGTGGGTCAGAAATCTGACGTAATTCTCACTGGCGCCAGGAAGTCTGCATCCTTTCTAAAAGTTCCAGAGAACATCTCTTTCCTTTTGTCCAGCTGCTGGAGGACATCTGCATTTCTTGGTTCGTGTCTCCCTTCCTTTGTCTTCAGCGCCAGTAACTGTGCATGTCTCTGACGATTCTTCATTGGTCACACAGATTCTCTTCTGGTAGGAAATTTTCTGTACTTTTAAGGATGCATGTGATTAGATTGGAACCATCCAAGTAAGAATCCAATATTCAGTTAAAGGGTATGATTTTAAAGATTCCTATAAATATCTAAAAACAAAAAAGTCTACTTTCTAAAGGTATAATTTTGTCTGACTTTCCTTTAGTATTCATTTGTTTTGTTAAATATTAGTCTCATATAGGAGAATGAATGGTTATGTATTTCTCCATTGTTTCTCAAGTGAGCTCCCTGCCATTTTCTTGCCTTGGCCAGATGAACCTGTTACAAGACTGCAGTACTAAAATTGCCAGACCGCTGAAGGAAGAATAACTAGAACCCACAGCTTTCAAAATACAGTCCTCAGTAGGTTGAAATGTATGGGGTTAGCAAGCTGGACCTGACCATTGTTGGTCTTAGGATTCTTTATCTAAACACTGCAGGCAGCAAATATGCCTGGCGCCTATCTTCATATTACCCTAAACATAAAAGAAGCTCTAAAGCTGTGAATTAGAATGAACAGAAATAAGAATTAATTAATTTCCTAAAATTTCCTAAAATGAGCAAGAATGTTGAAGGAGAAGAAACTGTACTCATGATTTACTGTACATGATTCTGAACTTAATCTAGAAGTCAATGAGATTTGTTGAAATAAGAGCTGAAAGATACCACTTGGAATTTAACCCCCAAGAAAACTAAAGTAGATCTGAGGCATAAAATGCTGGATAAAATCTCCTTAAACACCATTATTATGATCATTTTTAAATTCTTACCATCTTCTTCAGGTCTTAATTATTTCAACTGTAAACAAAATGACACCAATACTTATTTTATAGATTAATTATGAAAATTAAACTATACAATGTCTCTTAAGTGCATTATACTAGATAAATATTGGCTATTTCAATTACAAAATAACTGAATGACACCACAGATTAACATGAGTGGCACAAATTTGGATATTCAAGTTTCCCAGGGGTAGCTCAAAGGTGTCTGCATTAGAAAAGAAAAGCGCAGGAGAAAAAAAAAGGCAAGAAAGTTGAGTAAGCACATTGATAAATAGTTATAAGTGAAAGCAATTTCTGCCTCAGAGCCCTTAGGCTCTCTTCTCTCTCTTTGAGTGACTGTCAAACCCCGGAGATGTGGCGTCTTACACCAACAGACTTAGAGACAAATTATGCTCTGGATAAGGTAGGGTTTTCTTTAACTATACTTGAAGTCAAGGTAGGTCAACTTACTGTCAAAATAAAGCCCAAGAAAGCTTGATAAATGTAAAGCAAAAGACAAATTATAGGGTGTGTGTGTGTGTGTGTGTGTGTGTGTGTGTGTGTGTGTATTTGATCCAAATAAAACAGGTTTATTCACGTAAGATAAACCCTGCCCTATCTTTTCCTCCTAGTATTCATTAAGTCAACCAGACATTTTCCAACTCACTTCATTCTCCATTGCCCATTTATTCCATTTATTGTATCCTTGGGGGATCTCCAGAGAGCAACCACCAGTTGTGCCGATCGTGCTTAGGGCTGCACAACTGTCTATTAAGAACTTGATAGCATAAGCTCTTTTCAGATTCATTATGAAGCACTTCTTTCTTCCCAGCGGCTTCTAATGGCAACTGGCTTGAACAAACAATCCAAAAGAGGCATTAGCCAATTTGTGAGATTTAAATTTGAAACAATAAAATAAATGAAGAAAGCAAAGAAACAAGCAAAAAAAAAAAAAAAACAAAACTGTTTCTGAGTTACAATAATATGATTTTGGCATACATTCTAACAATTTATCAAATCAATTAACACATTTTTATTTGTAACAGTTCTTTCAATTTCATGGTGTTTCGCTCACAAACATAAAGCAAACTAAAAAGAAAACTAAGCCTGACTCTAGGTAGTATATATATATATTTTTTTTTTCACCCTCACTTTGTATGACTGTTCTGTGCCTAAATGAGTCTAAGAATTGAATTCAGAAGACTTTGGTTCCTATAACACCCCTTAGTTTTTCAATTAATTAATTTGAATAAATATTACAACAAGGAGTTTATCAGTGGAAGAGTAAAGAAGTCTTCCACAATTTGCATATGAAAATGTAAAGCTTTGCTTTTCCAACTTTTATACTACTAATGTTAAATAGGAAGTTAGTGCCTGGGAATCAAGGATCCTAAATTTCTGGCAACACATGCATATGTCAGTACAACCTGAAGTGCCCCTGCCAGATTTGCCCAAATCTCCCTCATTAAGAATCACCAAAAGCAAAATCCAGCCCTGTCTTTTTCTCCTAGTATTTATTAAGTCTGCCAGACTTAATAAAAAAGTCACTTAGAGTACTGATATATACTTGACTCGAGAACTCACCCTCAAAGATAGTGAAGAGACACTTGATAAAAATAAACCCGTAAGATGCAAGAAAAAGGTTAGGCTCTGAAATCCAAAGAAAATCCCTATTCATTGTGTCCCTTGCAGAAGGTATTGATTAAAAGGTTCACACCGTCTATTCCCACGTATTAACACTTGTAGATGTTAATTAGCAGATCCAGATATAATGAGAGTGTTACTAGCAGTGCTTCTTTGGGGTTTTGATGCAGTATGTGTGTGTGTGTGTGTGTGTGTGTGTGCACGCGCGCGTGCGTGTGTGTGTGTAGAAATAAATAATTAGAGGAGGAGGTGGTGGTGGGAAGATACTCAAATCCTCATTATACATACCTATTAATTCATTTCATGGGAGCTCTCTGTGGCCATAATGCCATGGAATATCCAACTGCTGTGTTCTTCATGGTGGGAGGCGCTGAACTGAAAGAGTGATTTAGGGCCTGTTAACACAAATGAGAGGAGACAAGCCTGCTCCATGTGCGACAGCCTCTCCACAAAGTTTAGACAGGGCAAAGATGTTTCTTTTCTCTCTGTCATTCTCTCTGTGTAGCCAGCAGATGAGTATTTCATAGTGGAATAATTTGAAGTGAAAGAACCCATGGGTAATGCAGTCATCAAACATTTCTTAAGCCATTTGATCTCACTGGAGCATCTGTATGCCTTATCTGCCCTTTTGCAGACAAATTCCATGCATTCAATTGGATTTAAATCTTTTTCTCCATTCTGTCTTTCTCTGTCCCTAGGTCCAGATAGGATTATCTAGCATTGGGAAAAGTACTAGCATAAGTTTTAAAATAGTCTCTTTCATAGTTTGCATCAGTGCTCAAGTCTTGGCCTGATTAGTCCCACACTCAGAATTGGATATTCCTTCATTCATCTCTGCATAAGTAGCTGTATAAAGAGTAAAGGATGCTGCATCTAAATGCCTCTTGAAAAGAAGTCTACCTTCAAAAAATTAGTATTTATATGTATTGCAACATTTAAATAGGTACCACAAAATACAATATAAGGCATTATACATATTAAGCCCTGACTCTCATATCTTTAAAACACATAAAATTTCTTTGAAATTTGCTTTGGTTGACTGACCAGTAAGTCTAACCATTTCACAGCCTAAACTTGGAGCTTAAATTAAGGAAAAAAGTTTGAACATCCAATACTTACAAAGAAATATTTAGCTCAAGTGATAGAAATCAAACATTATAACTGTTTGTATTACTTTAAACATTTCCAATTACAGAGAGACAACAATGAAGAAAATTGTCCCATACATTATAGTGCAATGACATATACTTTATTTTTAATCTATATGCATTCAGTTTTCTGTGATTCATTCCGGACTGGCTCATGTGGTTTGAAGAAATCAAATTCTATTTGGGTTCTAGGACGAGCCATTAATGCCTTGCCATACTCACAGAAAATCACATTCAGCACCACGGACAGAGCCACCTCGCTCCTTTCCGAACTACAGCTGTTTCCTCAATTTTTTTCCCCCTCTTCTAAAACATCCAGACACACGTCTGTCTCTTAATTACAGAATGGGTTGTTAGAAGACATCTTGAATTTTAACAGCCTATTTTAAAGTAAAGAAAATTCACTGAGACGCAGACTAGGGAAGAGTTTAAGTAATTTTACAGGGTTCAATAATTAACGCCTCAGAAAATATGTGAAGCCAATCAGAGGAAAACATTACTATTATAAAAATAAAATAAAGAAGATGAGTAATAATCAATAATTTAAAATTGAAGATAATAGAGGATATACTCTGACAATTATTAGAGAGTGGGAGGATGAGACTGATACTGTTAGGATTGTAAATGCATTGAGGTACACAGAAGGAAAGAGAATTTATATTTGGGCAGCAGAGAGTTTGAACATTTTAATTTTATGAATATAAAAGGAACTAAAACTTAAATTCAGTACAAAAATGGTAAAATCACAGAATTATGATCAGATCTTCATTTCTTGGAGGATAGGAAGTATAGAAATCTACATAGTGTATTTTTTTTAAATCATAGGCTTTTGAAATATTAGTTGTAATATTTTGCAGACTATTCTAACACTAACATAGGAACTTGATTACAAACTATGCAGTGTTTAATTATTCTGACTATTCTTCATGCATAAGTCACTTGTTTTCAGATTTGGGCTCATTTTTTCATGTGCTCAAATTTTTACATTTGTCAGTTATACTGTGTGTTTATGATCTTTGATAGGTAATAAGTCCACAACAATGACCAATACACATAAGAACACACAGTTTCTGGAAAATTCAGATAATTATAATGGTCAAAAATAAGACATACTTTATGGAAGAAGGTGAACAAATAGTAATTTTGTTCTGCTTTTCCCTTCTGTGCATTGTGTACAAAATTTATACTGGACATCCCTTCACTGGATCCTATAATCTCCATCTGCACACTTGAGTGAGTATTTTTCCAATGTCTGAATAGTTAAATGACATTTTCTACATTAAAATATAATTTACTGCATTTAGAATACCACTTCTACTAAGAGTATCACATATTCATTATTTATTTCATTTCAAATATGTATTTATTTTAGTTATGATAATAAATGACAGATTTAAAAAAATATTATCAATTGAAAGAATAATTCTGTTAACTGTGAAATTATATAAATTTAAAATATTATTAATTTAATTATTTCTTTCCAATAACTTGTGATTTTATAGATTAAACACCTTAAATTTTGGTAATATTTGAACTTATGAAATTATTATTTTAACAGGTAATAGCAAATAGTAAAAACACTCATTGACTACTATGAGCAAATTATTTTATTGTGGGCATATCTTGGTTTACTTAACATATATTTAATTGCATTTTGTGAGGCACACATTCCTCTTTTATATGCATCATAAGTTTACAAACTGAGACTTGAAGGTGTGATAGTTAGTTGTACTATCAAAAGGAATAAGAAAACCATAAATTAGAGGAGCCCAGTTCTAGGTCTGTCTGGATCACTGATTTTTAAAATGTAACCTGAAGAGAAAAGAACCCCTTGAATGTGGGCAGCACCAACAAATGGGCTGATAGAATAAAAAGGGAAAGAAGAAGGAAGTCTGTCATTTTGTTCATTCCTTCATTTGTTTGTTTGTTTTCTTCAGAGGAACTTCAGTTTTGCCTTTTCCTTTGGACTTTCATCTCCAGTTCCTTCTGGCTCCCAGCACAGGCTCCTCAGCCTTCCATGCAGACTCTTTGACTTTCTGACAAGGACTTGCACTGGCGTCTGCAGTGAGCTCCAGGCTTTTGACTTTCAACTAGATCCTCCGGTGCAAATGACCATTTTTTTTTTTAATTCTTCCACTTCACAGTTGACCTTTATAAATCTACTCTGTCTACTTTGTAAATCATATATATATATATATATATATATATATATATATATATATATTTCTCTAGTGAACTCTAAATGATGGAATAAGTCCACAATTTATAAACATTTGAATTGTGAACTTTCACAGATACAAATGGACCTTGCATTATGAACACTCATAGATGCGAACAAATTGTGGAATTGGCTCACATGTCTGCCAGTCATTGTCACAGTTGCGCTGCTGTGAGCTTACTGTATATTGTGAGAGTGTACAGGAGTACAGTGCTCCATCAGAGCCCAGGATGTCTGGAAGCAAGAGGAAAAGCAGCGGTGATATGGAGAGGAATGCTAGGAAGTACAAAGCAATATACACCGTATATTTGTGTCAAAGGTATATAAGACTCACTTTGTTGGACTTACGTTAAATCCAGCATATGAACATTCTCCAGGAACAGAAGTGGTTCACAAGTGAGGGAATTACTGTACAGATTTTGATAAGAGGTATGTGGATAGATCTCTCCATGTGGGCAAAGGGTGTAAAAATATTTGTGTCTCATGTAAAGATAGACTCAGCAGAAGAGAACTTCACTAATCAAGTGGGTAGGATGACACGCTCTTTGGATAGCAGTCAACATTTTTCTTCAGTTACTCCTGTCATTTACCAATGGGCTTATGAGCAAAATGGCCATGGCATAGAGATAAAGAACATAAATGGGCTCAGCAACATGAACTTTTATTCAAGGCTGATCTGACTACATCAACTGCTGAATATTCAATATGCTAACAACAGAGACCAACACTGAGTTCCCAATACAGCACCGTTCCCTGTGGAATCAGTATGTGATTGGGTGAAAGGTTGATTATATTGGAATACCTCCATCACAGAAAGGGTAGCATTAGTCCCTACATACATAGGTATGTGTTCCCAGTGTGTATTTTCCTTCTCTGCATGTAATACTCTGCTAGAACTACCACCCGTGAACTTATAGAATGCCTCATTTAGAATGTTTATTCAGTATGGTAATAGTCCCTGGAGCATTGCTTTTGACCAAGGAACACATTTCATAGCCAAAAAAGTAAAGCAATGTGCTCATGTTCATGAAATTCGCTGGTTCTACCATGTTCCTCTCAGTTCAGAAGCAGCTAGATTGATACAAAAGTAGAACATCCTTTTGAAGATGCAGTTACAGCACCAGCTAGATGGAAATATATTGCAGGGTTGGGGCAACGTTCTCTAAGAGTCTGTGAAGGCTTTGCATCAGCGTCTACTACATGGTATGTTTCTCCCATAGCCCATATTCATGGGTTCAGGAATTAAGAGGTAGAATTGGGAGTGATACAACTTACCATTACCCCTAGGGACTCAATAACATTTTTTTTTAATTCCTGTTCTCATGATCTTGTGCCCTGATGGCATGGGAATCTTGGTCCTTGGGGGGTGGGGGTTTGTACCAGGAAGCACAACAATAACCCCATTGATCTACAAGTTAAGATTTTTCCCTGGTCATTTTAAGCTCCTCATGCCCTGAATATACAAGCTAAAAAGAGAGTTAAGGTGTTGGCAGGGGTGATTGATACAGACTACCAAGAGGAAATTGAAATATTACTCCTCATTTTAAATAAAGACTATATTTAAGTATGGAAGCTCCCTTAGGGCACCTCCTAGTATTACCATGTATTGTTATTAAGGTCAGTGGAAAACTACAACCCAATTCAGCAGGATGACAAATGATACAGAAATTTCAGGAATGAAGGTATGAGTCACCCCACCAGATAAAGAATCAAGATTTGCTGAAGTATTTGATGAAGGAGAAGGGAATACAATATGGGTAATAAAAGAAGGTAGCTATACAATATCAATTGCAACCATGTGACCAGCTACAGAACTAAGGATTGTAATTGTTTTTTTTTTCCTATTTCATAAATATATTTGTGCATATACACACAAAAATTAAGCAGTCTCTCTTTTCTTCCTTGTAACATAATGATGATAGATTTGATATCAGTTCTTAATCATTGTGAAATCTATATTGTAATGTTTACATGATGAAATATTGGGATAAGCATCACCCAAAGAAAATCTTTGCCTTGTGTTTTGGGGAGGGAATTAGTGTGCTTCCACATCTACATTGTATCAGAGTAGTAGTAATTCTGAGCTTGTTGTTGTATTGGAAAATTATGTATGGTTTAAGGAAGTGTGTCTGTTTGTCAAGTTGATTGGCGGTAGGTTGTGAAGTTAATTCTGATGTCAGTTTGAATAAGAATCACCTACTGGATTAGGGAGTACAGCGTGCCTAGATGATTGGCTTACAAACTGAAGAGAGAAGACCTCTGAAAATTATACACATACAGAAAAATCAAACAAAATATTAAAAAACATATGTCAAGAAAACTATAACTCTCTAAATAAATAGAATAAAAAATATGTTATGTTCATGAATAAAATGATTTAATATTGTCAACATGTCAGTTTTACAACACTTGGCTTATAGATTTAGTAAAATTACATTCAAAATCCCAATAAATTATTTTGTGGCTAGCACAAAACTGATTATAAATTTTATCTTGGAGACAAAAGACCCAGAAATATCAAAGTGTGAGCAGCTTTCTTTGGTCATGCCCTTCTGTCATGCCCTTTCTGCGTTTGAGACAAAGGGGGCAAAAAGCACAGCAGAAAAATGTGAAAAACTTAATTTTATGTCAGATAGAACCATGTGTAAAGTTGGGACCAAAGAAGGTGTAGGTGACAAAGAGATGAATACCATTTAAAAGAAACCAAGTACCCTGTAGCAGAACAAGAAGAAATATGCCTTGGGTTCATGTCAGAAATCAGCAAGACTTCACCCATGGCAGGCTCAAAGTCGCACAGATTTTAAACATTTCCTTAAAATGAGAGTCCTCAGGAGTCCTATTTAAGAACAGACTCCTAGAGAGTTAGCCTCTTGGGATTCATTTCATGACACAGGCACTCAGAGGCCCCTGCAGCTGTGATCAAAGTGGACCTGGCTACTGCTTGATCTGACAGCAGAACCTTGGCATTATCTCCATGGTGCTGATTTTTTTAGGTATGCAGAGAACCATAGAAGCTTTGACCAAGATTGTAGAAGAAAGCCTGAGAGGTTAGGCAAACATATATGACAAGGTAATTCTTTATTTCAGAATCCCCCTCACAAAATATTCCTTCATCCTTTTTTTTTTTTTTTGGGTATCAGATAAAATATTTCTGTGAATGTCAATTTTATTTTATTTTTAGAATATTCATATACTACATTTGTCATTAATAAATACAAATATACATTTGCAGTATCATTACTTTTTAAATATGTTTACCATTTATTCTTGTCTGCCAATTGGATTTAAAAATTATTTTTATTATTTTATAAAATTAAAGTGTTCCATATGAGGTTTTCATATGCATGTACATAGTAAAACGACCACTAAAGATAATCAATTTACCAAATTTATCATCACCCAGTTACCTTTTTGTTTGAGTGTGGAGGAGTATATGAAATCTACTCTCTTAGCCCATTGCTTGCACTGGTGTTTCTTTTTCACCTCACGTTCTTGCCAGTGATACCAACATTCTGTACTTTGCTTTTGTTACTATTACAAATCTTCCCCATGTTTTAAGTTTGGAAAAAATTCTTATTTGCCTTTCACACTCTCTAACTTTAGGTTTTATTGCTATACAGCCTCCTTTTAATACCATATGCAAGTAATCGACCCACTCATCACAAATAATGTTTTTAAAACAATATTTAATTCCCAGTTACTAATACACTGTCTCACAGAATCTGCATAGATATCTGTCTAGAACTCTTGATTTCTAAGTGCAATTTATTATTCTTTATTATCATATACTGAAGGTAGATTAATTGTATACACTATTTCTGACACAGAGTTTTGCCTTTATCTGAACACCACCTGCCACCTTTAACTTGAGTTATAGCATTAATACTACCACACTACACTAAACATTTTTGATCTTGCCTCACACAGACTTTGACATCGCTCCTCAGGAAACCCACATTGAAGCACATATTTATCCAACAGTACCAACATCTAGTACTTATGGATATATAATTGTATATAGGAGATTTAAAAAATAGCATTTATTGATGCAATAAGGAAGGCAGAGTTCTAAGCGAATTTCATCTGTTAATTCAATCCTTAACGTGACATCTAGCATTTTTTTTCTATTTTTAGTGAATAAATTAAACACAAGTCTGGTTAAGTCACTGTCAAATTTAGGTACCTATTTATTGGATAGAGTTCATATTTAATGCTATAAAATATGGCTTTCAGGCCCATGTTTTCAACTATGTCGGTGTTGTGCAAAGTTTGATTTCTAGCCTGGGGAAACTTGTGGTCTAACAAGAAATTCCAATAAGTGGAGAAATTAATCATGCTAGATGAATAAACAATGCAATCACTATTCAGTGAAGTTACTTGGTAGTTTTCCAAACATAGAGCTTAAAGCATAGAAAGCAATTTTAAGTATCATTTACCTTCCTTTTCATATTCTTCAAGGTTACTTCATACAATTATTATTCAGGGAAAAGGGGTGATCAGTGACTATTTAGACTTTGAAGTGTGGATTTAAAATGTTTCAAGATTTTAGAAGAGCATGTTTTAAAATTAAACTCTATGTGCTGTTATATACACACTATATCATCTCTACACCACTTCGAAATTTCTCATCCAAGCCCCACTGGTTGAATATATAAAATGCTGAGAATGTTTCCTGTGACAGAATCTGAACAACTCTTAAACCACTATCTTCAAGGAAAGTGAAAGAGAAAGGATGCACTGGCAGCATGGAGGAAAAATACCATTCTGAGAGACAGAATCCCCGAGGAAATTGGGCTATTCTCCTAAAACGAATCCATTGGCCCCTGCGATGCCCCCTTTGTCAACACCGTGTACTATTTACTCTGTTCTTTTATTCTTTGTCCATGGTAGGAAATTTCACATTGTGCTTCCCTTTTAAATGATTTCAAAACTTCTACTCATACCCACTCTTATCTGTTCTGCCTATTACTACCTGATCTGTCAGCCCTAAGTACCACTTTAGCTGGCACGTTTTTTCCCACAACGACTCTCCAAGACCTCGGAATATCTACAGAACACAAAATTACATAGCCTGGCATTAAAAGACCTGAAAAACTGAAGAGTGCATTTTTCAGTTGTCTCCATATTACAGAATACGAATATACCACAGAATTCTGACTTAGTTACCTGCCTGTTTTCATTTTCCCTAATTTTGTTTAATAAAATTACTAAAGCTTAAAGGCTTTCTCTCTTTCTACGTAGACCTAAAGTCTCTTGACTCTCTCTTAAATATGAGAAACTGATATTTCCAGCCTGGAATTAGACTGTAAATTCAGATCCTTCTATGCTGCTGACTTTCATTACCACTTCCACGGTCCTCGGTCTTTGAGGTAAGATGGGCTATTTCAACTTTTCTTTAGTTTGGTTTTCTCTCTCGTCAAATGCAGATACCGACTGTCTCTTACACAGTGAGCTGTTCTGCAGATTTAAAAAGCCAAGGTCTGTAACATGCGAAGGAGAGTGTCTAACATGCAGTGAGAATTATGTCAGTGTTACCTTCAGACCTCCTTCCACACTTCATGTTGCAATCATACCACGTTCAGTTGCACCACTAACCATCACCAGTGACGTATGCAAGCACTATTTCTTACCCAGTCTTCCTACTAAGTTAGATAATGCTCTAGGGTAAATGTCTCTGGCCCGAACTGGATCACTGTCTTGATTTTTTTTTTTATTTTCCCTCTTGCGTTTAATTTTTCACAAATTCCTGTTTGTCATGACTCAGAAAAACAGCCCAAGTGCACGCACTTCACTGTTCTTCATTTCTACCATCATGTGAAATTCATCATCATCACCTTGCAAGTGGACTAACGTCATGTCTTTACTGATGTTAGGCAGGGGTAAGATTATGTGGAATTAGTATGAACACTCATGAATTTAGGATTTTATCCTAAGGTAAACAGAAATAATTTAGAGTTTTAAGTGGGAGGTGTACAAGAAGGGAATCCAAACAGAATTGGATTTCCACAAACCAATTGCTACGGCCAGACCTATGTTGCGTGCAATGAGGCTATTATAGGATTTAAAGTGGGAGGTCATAATAGTGTAACCTGGACAGATGGTGTTAAATCTGTGGGAAAGTGGATGGAAGACAAAGAGATCTTGTTGTATGGATAGATAATTGAATGAAGTCATAGATTTCCCAGGGGAAAATGTCCTCTAACTGAAAGATATTTGGTGTGAAAAATGCCACCCTGAGGTTTTCTTAGGAAGGTTTGGACCCAATTGATCAGCTTTCCTGGTTTTTCTTTTGCGGTCTGTTGTGTTCTTGAGTCAGCCTAAAGGGTTCTGTTTTGCAAATATCTCGGATGGTTATTGCTCTCTCTGCCCTCTGAGAGGCCATTCCTCCCTGTTTCCCTCACTTTCCCCCAGGTGTGAACATGTGTGGGGAATGGTGGGCAAGTCAAGCTGAGTGCTTCGGAGAGAAAGAAAGATCACAGGAGAAATGTGCATTGTTTCCTGTAGCCTTCACCTACTTTGAGTGGTGCCGTTAATTAGCAATGTGAGCACAAGCTGGCAGCAGTGGCAGGGAGTAATAACGCGGTGGGAGGTGAAGGGAAGCGGTCTTGCTGAGGAAGTTGTTTCTGATTTATAAATACACCTGATTATTATGGTGGCACCCATTTGTGATTTCATAGTTAAGGGTCTGTCAGTTCTCTTCATGCAAACCCCTGTTTTCAAAGATTTCTGACACAATTCACCCCAACACCAGACTCAGCATATAAATCTAGCTTTGTTTTCAAACATTAAAATAAACCTGTTAGATTCACAAGGACATTTAGTGGAATGAGTTCACCTAAAGATTATTTATAATGTTTTGGGTTATTTGTTTGTTTTTAATCATAGACCACAAAATGACTTAACTGGAATTAATGGTAAAGATCAATTGCTTAAGTTCTATTTTTAAAAGATGGTAGTAGTGAGGCTCACTAATGAGATTTTAGGAAATGCTTTCATTCATTTTTATATTCATCAAAATGTAATTTATTGGATGATTATTTACTCCTGGGCACTGGACCAGGAAAGGGTCAGATAGAAAGAAAACTAAGGCAAAGTTGTCATCTTCATATATCTTATAATTTGAAGGGACACAGACTTAATCATTACATCTTTGTGGTCATGAAAAAAATCTGTAATTATATGAAATATTGTAAGAATACCAGGGAAAAATGCACCATGTTATTGAGAGGATGCCAGAGGGAAGAGAGAGAGAAAGAGAGAGACAGACACAGAGAGAGAGAGAGAGTGGAAGAAAGGAAATAAAGACAAGTAGGAGTTTTCCATTTCTTTTTTTTTTAATGTATAGTGAAAAAATTAAAATTTACACTTGAAATCTAAGAGTAACCTATTTGTGCTTTTATATCACTGAGCCCTAAGTAATTATACTGAGATAGTGAGGGAGGTTTTGAATTTTCAGTCTGATCTGCTAAAGAATCTTAACTGTTTGTGTAGTGCCTTAGAGTAGAAATCATGGAAAGAGAAAATGGGTGGAAATTTATTCACAACAGAACTCAGAATTGCATCGCTCTAGAAAGCATATATTGAATCGTTTTACTATTTCTGTTAACTCTGACAACCGGAAGAAGAGGAAGCACTTTGGTTATTACTACTTGTTTGAACTTTATTTATAGCCAGACTCTTTCCAATGGGCCACCAAAGGCAAGTTTTGCTCAAAATAAAACACATATATATTTTAATTAAAGGAATTGGCTTCGATAATAGGGC
This sequence comes from Hystrix cristata, assembly GCA_004026905.1. Lineage (NCBI taxonomy): Eukaryota > Metazoa > Chordata > Mammalia > Rodentia > Hystricidae > Hystrix > Hystrix cristata. The sequence continues at coordinate 30,028 of PVJO010010804.1, read as the reverse complement.
TGCTATGGATAGGGAGGAGCATTTTGAAGTCTGATTATCAGGCAAGTGCTCAGAACTGATTGACTTCTAGTGGAAAGAAGGTCCAGGAAGAAAAAGAGAGGCTGAGAGAAGACCTCTGGACAGTACCAGCTTGGAGTTCATCAGCTTGGTTAGCTCAATGTCCTTCTCAACTGGTGGCTCCTCATGTATTCAGAATGCTTCTAACCGAAAAGACTGCTTGTAGAATTTCCCATATGATGGAGTTATTCAATTTACATGAACTATTCTTCATTATTCAGTAGCCAAGAGAGATACTGATGGTCAGTCTATTTACTTCTCTACCTTTGTCTACCCTACAAAAATATTTCCTTAGGATAGTCTTAAAGAAGACAATATGTTAGAGAAAATCTCTGAATACTATGAGGAAGAGTTTCCATACCTGAACTGCAACCTATTGCTTGAACTGAGCATATCAGAGTAATGTTATTATTTGCAATAATTCTGACCTTATGCATCAAAATTTTTACAACTAATAATGTTAGTCAGGTTCTCATTATGTGCCAACGACAGGGTCTATCATTACATGCATCATCTTATTTAATGCTTTTAGATTCCTGTATCACCCTACTGATGTCCTTAAGAAAACTGAGACAAAATAGAGATCAAAATTTTTAAGATACTTCTTACTTTGTAACAGATAAATACAATTGACTCTTCTACTCAAACATCATTTTCACATTTTTCTTGGTTCAACTTCCCCTTTGGTACTTTCTGTCTTTTATTTTAAAATGGGAATATTAAGCACCCTTGTGTCTTTTTTCTCAGGCTTTCTTGTAAGGATCCTTTCTTCCTGAAGAGTGTTTTCCAAATGAAATTTCCTTGGAACATTTACTCAGACAGATATTAATAACCATTTTGGTTAGGCTGGAAATGGTTAAAAAGTATCTGTTACCAAAAATGCTAACACTAATGTGAGATGTGTAATCATATTTTTGTAGTTGTAGGACTTTTCTAAACCATTAAATTTCGTAAGAGAACTAAACACCTAGAAGAAGAGGCTGAGACTGATAATTTAAAATGTACATTACCAAATGTAGCTAGACTCCTAATTTGTGACATCTTTTTGCTTTGGGATATGTTCTGTGGAAGAAAAATGGAAGCATCAAGAAGTTTTAATTAAGTAGCATACACTGTAAGTACTCTCACCTCAAACTTTGGCCTGACCCCTTATCTCTTGCAGAATCCCTTACCGAGCAAAACATACACACGTCTGTGCATTCCTCCTTGTTATTTCCAAATCTCCCCAACACAGACACACAGGCCCTCTGGGTTCCTTGGAAGTGTCAATCTGTTTTCCATTCCCAAATGTTCCGTGAACCTACATTTTCTCAGAAGTCCTCTCCAACCTTCTTTGACCACTTTTGTGGCCCATGTGTCTTCCACTTTCTGTGGCTCTGTGAAAATAGCCTTTCTATTTGAATCTCTCCTGAGAAATTCTGACAATAAAACTTTGTACTTTCCGTTTCTTTATAACACCAAATAACACCAAAGACATTGGTGCCTAATAATATTAACTCTGGTAAGAATTAATAGTAATGGGTTTGATTGATACATAAATTCTTAGAGAAATTTTGGTCCCAATCTCACATAAATTCTGGAAAATTTTTCTACATTGAAAGGCATTAGAGTATTAGAAATCCTAAAGATACAAATGAAATTTAATTAGATTCCCGTTTTCTCATTGCCATCAAACACAGGACATTTTTTAAAATATCACTATAATCTATTGATATGATCATAACTGACCTATTCCCCAAATCTAATCCTATCCTCATAACCTTATCCCCAGCTTAATGGTACCCCAGACATTATATAACCAAACGAGTCCCAGCCTTATAACCCATTGGCCCGTTAATATACTTCTAATCATCTCTTTATAAAACATAACCCACCCAAACAACCCTATAACCTTTTTAATGGATTCACAACCAGCCAATTACCAAACTTGATCTCATCTGCATATTTCCCATCACCTTTTAATGAGCTCTAACTGGCCCTGCAAGATTCAGCATTAACAAAGCTATTCCATTCAATTTGTGCCCTTTTACTTGATTTTTTAAAAATCAAATACTGTACAATTTTAAAGTCTATTCAACTTATCCAATTCTCTTTTATTCTTACTTGAGTAAATTGGAATATTTCCTAACAATTAGTTCATAATCTTTACTCTAAAAATGTAAGAGGATTATATAAAATCCATATACACACGTATATACATACACACATACATATACACATATACACACACATATACATACATATAAATATATACATATATCCTCTAAATTTACATTTTCCATTGAATTTAATGGAGGCTATCTAATGGGTAACAAGGGCAAAGGACAGGCCCTGATTAATTTACTTTAATGAAGGTTGCTTGTAGATCTTTGAATCTGTGGGTCTTTCTGCATGGTGTTTTCCAAAAATGTGTTCAGAACATTCAGTGAGAATATTACTTGTACTAATTAACAATAACAAGGTAGTTGGAGGTAAGGAAAAGAAGAAAGAGGAGAAGAGAATGAACAGGAAAAAGAGGAGGAGAAGCAAGAGAAGAGGGAAAGAGTGTGTCACACTGCCTGTCAAGTGGATTCATTTCAGAAACATTACTTTTTCTCTTCCAAAGTTTTTATATTGTAAGTGAGGAAAATATGGACAGAGAACAGAAATGATTTGCCCTTGGCTGTATGTAAACATCTGTATGTAATCCACAGGGGAAAAATAAAACAGTATATCTGGGAAGTACATGGTTGAACTTGAAAACAAAACATCATAGAGTTTCAGACTGGCTGTGTTTATGACCACAACAAAAAGAAAGTTGAAAACCTCATCATTTACCCAGTAAATGAACATTCTGATGACGATACAAAGAGCCATACATCTCCTGGAGGAAGAATGCACTTCATCATGCTGGCTCCAGCTGCATCACATTTATAGGTATGAGGCGCCACATGTCAAAATTAGCGTTTCTGAAAATTATCACACGATTCCTTCAGGCCTGCTGGCCTTTCTTAATAAGCCCATCTTTCAATGATGAAGTGAAGACTAGTCAGCATTCTTCTAAAATCCTATTCTTTTCTTGTTACCATGACAGTACAGAATGATGCTTTTTCTTTCTTTCCACTTGAAGCAGGCCCACCAACCTGAGACACTGAATCACTAGCAGAATAGACGGACATCATGAATCTTGGCTCGTATCTTGGAAGTGAGATACCTTTGAAATGCTTGTAAGAATAACACTTATATTCGATACTGTACCTCTTTGGGCACAGCTGGTAGTTCTAATTCTAGCATCAGTTGCCCTTGGTATCATAAGATGGAAAATATTTTCTTTTATGTTACCTAATGATCAGATGTACATTATAGATTTTTGGCAAATATGTATGTGAATATTTGTGTGTGTGAGAGAGGGAATATACATATGTATGAATGTATGTATGAATATTTCTGAATATATACTAATATATATGAATATATATATGACCGTGTTAAGGTCATTGTATTCTATCAATGGCACAAAACTTCAATTTTTCCCATTACTAGTAATGCTAACTTTCAACACCTCCTTTAAGTTTTCTCTTAGGTTTCTCCACTAATAAATTTTGTATTGTAATTAGTATTATGTGGGGAATTATATTGACACTAGGCAAACATTCTATGGATTATCAAAATTTCACATAATAAATTTAGATTTCATCAATGTTTAATTGTATAAACAAATTACTATTTTATTTACTAAGTGGTGATTTTCTATGGCTTTTGTTCATTTTCTATTTATCAGTTCTCATTCATTTCTCCCTATTTATTTACTTATTTATATCAGAATGAAGTCATGTCTGCCTATTTTATTTAATGTGTTATATTACATTGCCCTAATTATTTAATTGATATCAGGTATTTTTTAAGTGGGAAATCTGTCCAGATTTATATAGGCTCCTGTTATTTGATTCAATATTTTTACCTAAGTATTTTCTGGTATGTTGAGATGCACCAGCTCATCCTGTACAATTATTCCCACACCATTGAAGTAAGTCCTATTTTTAAAGATATTTTATTCCATTTTAGTAGAAAAGGTTGTTTATAAAAACAAAAATCTAAGTCTTCATTGTGTTTCTTGGTATGGGGTATTTTGGTTCCCAAATCCTCCCCACAGACACATTTAGAATATACATAAATGAGTCCGCACAACAGCAACTCTCCACTAAACATGTTTCTTACCCTTTCAGGATCAAAAATACCTCTCAAGAACCTCTCAGGACCCAACATACCTCTGAAGAATACCGATCTTGATTCAATTACCAAATGGGTTTTAGTCTCCATAATTTTGTAGGGAACTAGGGACAGAAAAGAGAAGGAAAGGAGGAAAAAAAAGAAGAAAGTTGATCTAGAAAAAAAGAAGGAAAAATTGTAAACTCTTTTATTCGAGTTAAATTTTTCTGAAAGTTGTTCATAAAAGTGAAGACATTTGAAGCATATTTGACAACATAAATCATGCTGAATCACTCAATATTAACATGAAGATTGTGGGAGTTTTTAAGTAACAACAGCAGGTTTATGGCTGTTATTGTGTTGATTTCTTAAAAAGTGGCCTGATATTAGGGGAGTAGTTCAGATGTCTCTATTCTTCTCCTCGTGAAACGTTCTCAAAAATCCTCAAGTTGTCAATGATACTTCTAAAATGTCAACACAAGCTGCGCGCATGCGCACGCGTGCGTGCATGCTTGTGTGTGTGTGTGTATTTCTTATAAATGAAGACTATGGTAAATTTTAGCAATTTCAACTTTATGGTAAATCATTCACTTTCTACTGACTTGGGCAGGTATTCTATTATCAGTTGTATGTATGTAATAGAATACTAAAACGCAAATTTTGATTGAATCAGAGTTTAAAATAAAGGTTGAGACCAAGAAACTAATTTTTCAAAATAGTGAATTAAAACTTATATGATGACTCCTCAAGCTTTATCTCTCATTAAGATGATAAAGATATCATCAGTTGGAAATTGAAGGAAGAGTTTTGGAAGTAGCTTGGTAGAAGCTCTCACAAATCTTCTAGGAGACAACCAAGGAGAACTTGTCTGTTCACCTTCTATCAAGATACAGGTCTTAGGGGAGTCACATAGAAATCTTGCTGAATATTCCACTGTTATGTGAGAAATACAAAACCCAGGAATCTGGATGAAGTGACCTATATTCATTCTCTCTCTCACTCTCTCTCTGATTTACATTAGTACATGACTGTAGTACACAATCACTACATTCACTGTAGGGGATTGGTACATATATGTAACACATTTCAATTCCCCTCTTCCCACCCCATCCCTCTTCAATTTTCTAGTATTTGATTTACTTATTTATCTTATAATGAATTATAAAGTTAATTATCATATATTCAGACTGACAACCAGACCAAAGAACATATAAAATGTGTAAAATTGTACTAAGTCAAGGGACACTTTTAGATACAATGTCTGCACTGGATTATAATACCTTTTTATTTGTTTTTTTTTTCTTTTTTCTATTATCTGTCTTTTATTTTGTTCTATCTATCTGTCTATCCATCTATCTATCTAGTTTTTCATCTGAAAGAAACCATACATATTTAAGCTTCTGTGTCTGGTTACTTCACTTAGTATTATGGTTTCTGAGTGCATTCATTTTCCTACAAATGACTCAAAGTTATCTTTTTTTATGGCAGTACTCATGGCATTGTGTATGAATACCATTTTTTTTTATCCATTCATCTATTGATGGACGTATAGTCTGTTTCCGTGATTGAGCTATTACAAATTGCACTGCTATAAACAGAGATACGCATACATCACTGTGTTATGATGTCTTGAATTCTTTTGGGAAGATACCTCATAGGGGAATAGGTGGTAACATGGAATTTCAGTGTTTAGAAGAATCTCTATAATGCTTTCCATACTGGTTGTATCGATTTACAGTTTCACCAACAATGGAGAAGGGCTCCTTTCTTCCCATAGCCTCACCAGTATTTGTTATTGGTTAATTTATTGGTAGTAGCCATTCTTTCTGGAGTGAGACGGAACCTCAGTGTTGTTTTAATTTGCATTTCTTGAACAGTCTGCCATGCGGAACATTTTTATTGGCTGTTCATATTTCTTCATCTGAGAAGTGTCTATTCATTTCAGTTGCCCAATTTGAATTGAGTCTTCAAATTTGGGGGAACAATTTTTTTTTAATTCTTTATATATTCTAGATATTAGTCCTTTGAGGATTAGCTGGTAATTTTTTTCCCATTCTGTAGGTATCTTTTTGCTCTTAGTGGTTTCTTTTTCTGTGCAGAAGCTCATTAATTTGATGTGATCCCATTTACTGATTTTTAAAAATTTTTATTTCTTGTACAACTAGGGTTTTCTTCAGAAAGTCTTTGCTTACACCTATGTCTTCAAGAGTTTTGTCATTTTGTCTTCCAGCAGATTAAGTGTTTCTGTTTCAATGTTTAGATCTTTGATCCATTTTGATTTTAGTTTAGTTCATTGTGAGAGACATGGGTCTAGGTTCAACCTTCAGCATGTGGAAAGACAGTTTTCCCAGCACCATTTGTTAAAAAGGCTATCTTTCCTCCAGCAAAGGGATTCAGTTACTTTTCTAGAGTCAATGGTTTGCAAAGAAGCAGATTTAATACAGGACATTTACATATTACAACATTCACACAAGCCAAATGCAGGAAGAGTGTAGAACGTCTATCTACACACCAGAGACCCAAAAGATTCAATCAAGGGCTGGGAGCCCACAGCACTCTCATGTAAGTTCGTGCCTGCACTAAAAGGGTGAAGAAACCTATACTGGAGCCAGCATATGATACTCACAGTGGAGATGAAGACCAGAGCGCCTCCAAAGCAAACAGCAGCCATCCTTGATGACGCCAAGGCCCCAAACTCCTTCTGTGAGGAGAATAGCTGAGTTTCCTTCAGGAGAACCAGTCGCAGCAGAGTTTCTCCTGGGAAACAGCGGGCACCTGTCTTCCGCTCCCGTCTCCTTTATGCTGCCTCAGCAACAATCCTCAGATGGATCCTCCATGCCCAGAACCACAGCAACTCCGTTCACCTGGGCGTTCCTGCTCAAGTTGACTATAGTAAGTCCACCACAGCCCTTTGGTCAAAAACAGCACAGCTGAGTGTGGCTAGACATTTTCTGTATCTTCTACTCTTCTCCTTTGATCCATAAGTCTTTTTGCCAATATCATGCTATTTTTATCCCTGTTGGTTCATAGTGTAATTTGAAGTCTAGGATCGTGACACTTCCTGCCTTGCCCTTATTGCCCAGAATTGTTTTTGCTATCCTAGGTCTCTTCTAATTCCATCCTAATTTGAGGATTGGTTCCTCCATTTCTATAAGGAACGTTATTGGTATTTTGATTACAATTGGGTTAAATCAATATAACAGTTATGAAAGTATGACCATTTTCACTATATCAGATCTTTCTATTCAGACACACTGCATATCTTTCCATTTTCTGATATCCTCTTCAATCTCCTTCTTCAGAGAACATTCGTAAAGTAGAGAATTATGGTTTGGGGAATTACCACCCTTCCCAAGTTCACTAAAACAAAGAATATATAGAATTTTACATAAACCAGCCTTGCACTATACAATACAAAGCACTGATTTTGAATTATCTAATACCATCCAAAGGAGTTACACAGGGTAGCATGAGGACCACAACCTGGCTAAAGATTATAGACTGAGTCCGATAAGGTGATCTAGAATAGAAAGACGTCGTGCATCTTCAGACGAGAGACATTCAGAGCTGAGCTACTAGTGTAAGAAGTACCATAAAGCCTGCAAGAAGCATGAAGCACCTAATACGCACAAAGAGATGGGCAGCAAGATCAGCAGCCAGCACAGGAAGGAGCTTTCGTGCTTCCTTTCCGTACTCTCCTCCTGAATACATTCCTAACTGTGGGATGATTAGGAGCTGGAACGAAAGGAAAAGAGTAGCCACTCTTCACATACTCGCCTGTCTCTGTAAACCACTATACTGCAGGAGGCATGGAAGAGAGAAGGAAAGGTCCTTTACATTTATGTCAAGTTCCAAGTTGTGAAGATTGTGTCAGACAGAGTGTATGAATGATTAAAATGAAGTGAAGTTTTATAACTAAATTATCTTAGAACGTGTTCTCTGGTGACCAGGGTAGATAAGGAGCTTGTCTGAGGGCAAAGAATCCACTAATCTCCCAACATATGGGAAGTTACTTTATTACTACATTTCATAAATCACACTTGTTCAAGTTAAGATTATATATGCATTATATCATTTAATATGAAGACACATTTCAATTTTATAGATGAGACAACCTACTCTCAGAAAGGCAAATAATTTTTGTTCAGAGTCACATAGATCGTCAGTGTCACAAGATAGATTTGAATACAAGTTTTAGTGGTATGTGAACCTAATCTCTTACTTACATACTGTGAGCTACAATCTTTAGAACCATCCATGCACAAAAAATATAAGTTGACCAGCTCATCGGGTTTTTCAATTAGGACTTGACACAGACATTCCTGAGACCCAATCTTATCTTTAAGAATTGATGTAGTCCTCACTTCTTGTGAACATAAAATATACAAAACGTTTTATGAACACTTTGCAATAAAGAGATATCCACCAATTTAGGAAATTTTAAGTTTTTCCTAAGTATTTGCATATTTACTACACTAACTACATACAACTCTACTAATTATACCATACTAACAATATGTAGCTCTACTAACATGCATTCTGGTTTTAAATCTTCAAATCTCTTTTTAAAAGTGCATCACTGAACTTCAAATCACCAGGTTGATTTCACTCATCTATCAACTGGTAAAATTCAACTATATACACAAACATTAACCATAAAATTCAACTGAGCATCTATTATGTTCTCAAACTAGGTGGAGGTTTTCAGTATCCGGCACTCCTATTTAATTTCTTTCTCCACAGCATATCTTTCTTTTCCTTCTTTTCTTCCTTCATTCTTTCCTCCCTTCTTTCCTTTCTCTCTTCCTTCTAATCCTTTTTGCATTGCTCCCAATTTTTTCCTGATGTTATGTTAATATAAAAAGTCTTGAAATTAAACAAAATTCTATCATCCCACTTGGAAAAACAATGTCATAATTATTATTCAATCAGATAATGCTTGTAAAATAACTAAGCAACTGACATCTGATAAAGTCATCTGAACTTGTCCCTATTCTTCATGAAAAAAGACTTTATATATATTAAATGTCCTTACATACAAATACTTAGTAAACAATAGGTGTCCAAAAAATTAGAGCTCTTTACATATAGATATTTATATACCTTACTATCTTTTTCACCCTCAGTGTCAAACTTAAATCTTGTAGTTTCCATGAGGCTGACTGGTAAAGCCTGCTACGTGTTTGGTCTCCTTTGTTTTCCCCACTCACACATTCTTTGTACTGGCAATTGGACCCTGGGACTTCACACTGTGTTACAGCCCTGGCCATTTTTAAAATGTTATTATTATTATTTTTTATTGTAAGACATTGTCTCACTAAGTCACTAAATTGCCCAGACTGTGTTGGAATTTACAGTCCTGCCTTGGCCTCTGGAAGTACTGGGATAGGAAGGGCCACCACTCCCTCCTTTTGTATCAACATTTCATTATTTTTTAAATGTTATTTTGTACTATATTATTTACATTATTCTGTACCATAATATTTATATTATTCTGTACCATAATAATTTATAGAATTATTTTCTTCAAAACCTTCAACTTAATAATTTAGGACCTTAGGCCAGAGGAATCAAGAAAATTTCTCCAAATCACACTAATTTAAAAGCAAAACAGTTGCTTTAATTCATCACTATCCTTTTAGTACTTTATTGAAAGCCTCAGAAGGACTTAAATTTTGCTATAACCTTTTATTATTTTTTATTCCCTGAAGCTAACAGCAGTGGTATGATTATCAAGTATGTATTTGATACACTTCTGACCTATTAAATTTAACTTGTTTAACATGCAGGAGGTGTCTGCAAATGTGTCGGTGCATAACGCTCATATGGGTCCTTGTTAAAATATATAGAATCCCGCCCCATTCCCCAGAGCCTCCGGCTCCTTAAGTCTGGAGTGCGTCCCAAGAATCTGTATTTCTAACAGATGCCACAAGTGAATTGATCTTAATGATCCAAGAAGTAGTGCTTGAGAACTACTGACTGGGCTATGTACCATCTCCTGGAATATTTCCAGGAAAAAGAGACTATGATTTTGCCTAGTAACATGTTTGGTGTCTAATAGACCTTAAAGGGGGAAAAAAAGTTCTTCATAATACTGCATTTAAATTCTCACGACTGCAATTTCCTTCCTACTACTCAGGGTGGAAATGGGTAACAGCTGGTCTTTTAATAACCCTTGAAGATTATTATTAAGTTACTCATCCAACTTCTCTTCTTCCAGCTAAATAGTCCCAATCTTCCTAAGATATCCTGGAGGCCCTATTTCCCGAACTCTCCTTTATTCCAGGGTTGTCTAACTTTTGAAGTAAGACCATCAGCCCAACATTGTGTAGTGTTACATAGGTAGTAAGGAAAAGCCGTTTAAGAATTTTGAGAAGTACTATAAAATTGGTAGAATTTTGGTTTAAGAATAATGTTCTTATACATCTTTTCTGAAGATCCTTGTAGATTTTTCATTTTTTTTAGGTAGATAGTGAAGCAGTATAGTGCCAGGGGTAGAATTCACATAGCCAGGCAGGACACCAGAGTTACTAGTGTTTCTCCTAGCTAGCTACGTTACTTGGAGCAAGCTATTATTTTCTTGCCATTCTTCCCTTATAAGGAAGACAATATGTGTTCTATCAAAATTGCAGCAGATACTAGTAAGTTCCAATCAAGGAAACATAAGGAATTTTTGAAAGACTTATATTCGGTCTGTAGCTAGATTTTGGGGTTAGACACAAAGAAGGCTGGTCTGATGGAAAGTTGATAGAGAATCATCCAAGCATTAATAGTTTGGGGATAAAAATTGCAAGATTACTCACAACATCCAGTGTCTGAGACACAAGTAGGACAAATCAGCAGGAAAATTCATGGCTAGTGGAGCCAAAACTCAAATGAGAGTGGTCTTCCTCCAGCAAACTAACCAGCAATTTTGTTGGAAGATGGGTACTTCTCTGAGCTCTGATTCCTGACTCTTCCCTCCCTAGATCTGATTTCTCAGTATGCTTTTCCTCATAGGCCCCAGCTGTGTTAGCCCTCCTGCTGTGATATCTCCACTACAGTCAAACTAAAGCCGTTGTATAGTGTTTACTATGATGGTTTAGATATACAATCCTAGCACAGTAAGGCCCACAGTTAAAGGAGAGACCAGATGTATGGCGTCAGATATAGGACAAAAAACAATCCAGCAGCATCATCGGCTACCACCCAGTTCAGTCATTATCCAACAAAAATTGCCAGCATTTACTGAGCATTAGTAAATAACTGATTGATCTGGGATTGTTGACGTCAATCCCTATTCTAAATGATGGAATGTACAATTTCATGTAATCATCAACTAATATTATGGCTTATAGATAATACCGTTCTCATCATACTAATTAAAAAAACTTAGGTGGAAACCGATGAAATGATTTCACTAAGATCCTCCCATCGTGTGAGCCTCAAATGGGGATCGTTCGACCTCCTAAGCAGTGCTCCGGACCATGACCCTGTCAGAGTGGGCTGCTATCACAAAGTGCCATCACTGACTGGCTTGCACGTGTACATTTCTTTCTTTCCATTCTTGAGGCTGGAAGTCCGAGATTACAGCACCAACATGGCCAGATTCTGATGAGGACCTTCTTCCGGCTTGTAGAATGTGGTCCTTATCTCCTGCCAAGGAGCACAGTGAGTACAATCATACTACGTGATTTGAGGATGGAAAAGGAACTAGGGCTTCATGAAAGGAAAATAATGACATGGAAACTTCCACGGGAACTTTATTACTAGACACTGAATTTCTCACTTACTAACATCTAAGATATTCCAAGATCCGGATCCAGATTTTCCTCACAGTCTTACCTCCTGACGGTCCTCATCCTCACACTCCATATTAAGACAAACAAACCAGTTCCCTGCTTGCTGTTCGTGCACCAAGCTTTCCCACCTCCCAGCCCTTGTTTTTGCTATTCCCTCTGCCTATAACAGTCTTTACAAAATTAGCACGACCACATACTAGCATTTTCTCTACAAATAATGTCAATGTTCCTGCTTCATTTCCTAAATCCTGACATAAATAAGCAGATGTCATTCTTAAACTCCTATCTTTTTATTCATAGAATTTTCTGTCTCTTCCTATTGTAGGATAACATCTTGTCCCTGTTAAAAATCAGCGATGTTGAGGGTACGAACAATGTGGTAAAGACAATGTCACATGCTTTTCTAACCCTCACGTTGATCCTGTGGTATTGGCATTATCATTTCCATTTTATGAGGAGGGACTTAGATTTACATAGGGCACTGTAGAAAGCAACATTTCAGTTTAAATCCAGATATTTCTGAATGTGGAACTTTTATTATTAATAGCAACACCTTACTACGTGTTTATTGTTTGTAAAAATTTAAAGAACAATTTCTGCATCTTGCTTATATTTAATTGCCTATAATTATACATGGAGGCACAAGCACTTTCTTTCCATTTTATTTCTTTACAAAATGGAGTTAAATTCTTAGAGCATGAGTTTTTATGAGGCTGTATACAGACTACAAACGCAGCACAATCTGAAACTTTTTTTGGCTTTGTTCATTATTGATAAGTGTTTGCTTGTTAATTTGGTAACTTTAAACTATTTTATTCATTTTTTACCTTAAAATGTCCCCTAGTGTTCTTGCTGTTGTATTGGCACTCCCTCATTTCACTTGTTTGACAGGTTGCATGCCCTACCTGCCAGCATCGATATTTATTAATGGACCTTTTCTCTTGCAGAAGCTGTTTGAAAAAAAAAAAAAAAGATAATGAAGAAATGACTTGACCCCAGAAATGTAGCTACTGATAACCTTAGCCTCTGTCACTGGGCCCACCATTTGTGCCCAAGCAACAGGCAGGGCAAGAAAAAGAGGCAGCAGCAGAGAGAGACGAGAATGTCAAGGAGCGAGAAGGTAGATGACTCAGACAGAGGAAGGGAATCATCTTCCAGCAGTCTGTTTCTACGGCCAGGACATGTTACGTACGTGATTCTGTTAGGTTCTCAAAATAATGCTAAGCCATAACTAGATGGTCCTTTTGATTTTTTTTTTTTATTGTATTAAAGTACTGAAGTTCAAAGGAAGCACTTGAGTGACTCAGAAGATCAAAGAAAGAAGACAAAATGATTATCATGCTCATTTAACTATGTGAAATTTGGAATAATGGATTTGGATCCAGACATCTGCTATAGAACTGTGACAGCTTCAAGGTCTGTGTGTGTGTGTGTGTGTGTATGAGTCTGTCTGTCTGTCCGTGCATGTGTGTATATGCCTGGGAAATTTTCAGTATTAAATTTTCCATGTATAAAATGAGAATAATAATACCAACTTTGACGGTTTATGAGGAGGATTAAATAAGATAATAAACATAAAGCTAGAACCCAGTTTCAGCAAACAAAACAACTACATCTTACATGATAATTATTCTTATTCTGTATATTACTACTGCAATTAAATGATGGATCAAACATTCAGTTGCAAGATTCCTGCTGAGTTCCATATTATTTCTACATCAGGACAAAAATATCAATAAATAAAAAGAAAAAGGGAGCATGAACGAAGGACTGGATATTTTCTTTTATCATTAAAACAGCCCTCAGATTTATTGGGTATGAAAATACCTCTGTTTAAACCAGATATCTATTTTCAAGATTCCAGAACCTACGGCACTCAGCCATAAACTGTATGTCTGGGTACCATAACGGAAGTTGCCACGTTGAAGTTGATACATTTATCTTCATAGCACAGTTTCATTGTAAAATTAGCTCTTTATCAACACATAGAATATCATAACACAAGTGGTAGAACCTGGATTGTTTGAGAGAACTGGAGTACTTTAATTATTCCACAATAAGTTCATAGATTCCTCTATTTTATATGAAAATGATTTTTCTAAATTCAATCCTTTGAAGATGAAAGCATGTAGAACATAATTCTAAGAGCCCAGAAATCAAGATTCTAATTTTAAGTCAGCCTTGTGCTGTGTGACCTTGATCAAAATGTTCAGCCTCTGTGCTGGTGTTGACAAAGCTTTGGAAAGAGGGACAATGAGCTCACATGTATTTTTATACTCCGTCGTGATAGTATGTATTCAGTAATTTGTACAGTTTAGTGCCTGGATTTGACGAATATGAGTTATTTTTCATTTCTGCTTATTCATAAACAAGACCTGATTTGTTAGCCAACGTTAGTTTTTAAAAGGTGGGTATCGTTTGATTATAATTTAATTACTAGATATGTGGTTGTCCTTGATTTTTGCAAAAGTGACAGTAGTTATAAATCTCCTCTTCTTACAGAAATATACATGAATATAACACACTCACAAAATTAGGCATGAATTTCTATGGAAGCATGCAGTCCTGTAACATACTCATATATGGTCCCCATACATAATAACCTTCAGTCTGTCTCTACCTTTGAAGGACACACATCCACCATGAGTTTATCACTGCAGGCATTCCACAATAAATGTGCCAGCTCCTTCATCCAACACCAGCTTTATAAAGACAACTCGGTGAGTTTTTGAAAGAGGGCAGATATGATGTGACTGAGAAACTGTAAGAAAGAAATGAGGTAGAGCAGCCTCAACAGTCCAGGTACAAGAGTTCACAGCATGGTGGAGAGCTCTCTGCACCACTCTTGCTAATGACAGTTCTATGACCTTCCTAGTGGCTAGTCAATTTCTAGCCATTAAGAACGAAGTATGCTACTCAGTCCTCTTACTGACAATTTGCATTGCACACTCCAATTCCTAACCCTACCTCCACCCTCGGCCCTGGACTACACAGATCAAAAAGATTCTGAACATGGATTCCATTCTTTTAACCGTGTTGAATCTGGGGATCTTCACCATGATTCCCCCAGAGGAGATACATTCCCAAATGAAATAGCATCTGTAAATTCTCAGAGTTGCTGGCATAGATTCGGTGGTGAAAAAAAGGTACTTTCCTTCTGAGTTTTACTGAACCTTCTCTAAGAATAAATTCCCACCTTCTTGTGTTTTGCTTCATGACTGCATCAGATTTCATGACCTTTGTTGAACGCATGTGCCTTCCCTGCCATCTACTTGTACATTCCCAACATGATGCAAAAGGTCTGGAATATAGTTGCAAAAAGTGATGACTGAGTAAAACCATAAATGAAAAACTGAATGAGTATATAATGTATGCACATATGCCTGAAAGTTAGGTTGTAGAAGACTCTTTGTTTCTTCCTCAGAATGTCCCTTTCTCAGAAAGACCAATTTGCCCATATAAGGTAGAATTTGTATCAAGTTAAAGTTAATTTTTGTGTTCATGCACATATTTAATGTTTTTTTTTTTATCCTATAAAGACATATGGCAGTGATTCATTTTTGTTCTTTGATTAGCAAGGAGGTTCGTCTTAGAGTAAGCATAGTGCCTGGGTCAAATAGTGGCCTTCAATCTGCCTGAGTAAAACAGTGAACAATCATCTGTCCTTTCTAACTTTCATCTCTATTTAATTTCCCTTTCATCTTTCATTAGAATTCTTATTCCTCTGTCTCAGGATTCCATATTTATTAATTTCTCATTCTTCTTCCTTTTTTAAAAAAATAATTTTATACGTTTCCTTTCTTCTTTCCCATAAAGTAAAACCATTACACTCAATGATGATAATGTTGATATAGTATATACTTTAGGGAGTACAATTTGGCAGAATCTGTTCTAGGAATTTAGGTTAAATTGTACTTTATAGTCTCCCAAACCCTATGAAGTTGGTGCTGCTATAGTCTCTAGTTAACAGCAGAAGCACTGAGGCTTGGCGATTATAGAAGCCTTAAATATCTGTAATAGCCATGGACCAGGGGTTTTGACCCCAGAATCCAGGTCTTGAGCCATCGAGATATGCTGCCTTCTGAAAAACTCCGTGGCCTCAAGTAATACATTTTAGGAAGCTCTGTAAAGTTTTGGATTTAGGGTGAACTACGATCAGATGGTTTTGAAGTTTTCTTTGTTGTTCTTTTTACAAGTTTCTTAGAAAATTCATTTCCTATTATGAACCTGAAAACAGATTTGACTAGATTGAAACTCTGAGCAATTCTTGTCTACCCAGCTGTCAAAGTCAACCTGACAGCCTCTACAGTGCTTGATCTGGGGAATTATGGGGGAATCTGGGACCTGTCAAGATGCTTGACCAGGCTTCTATCCACTGAGCGAATGACAGTATCAAAATTTCTCTCTCTGCTTGATATTCTGTAGGGGAGCGGCAAGTTCTCAGAGCTGTGTGCAAGATTGCTCTATTCGAGGTCTCTATTAATATGCCTGTATTGCCAAGAAACATGGGCATGAGGTCAGAGAGAGGGCACCAGATGGAAGTGAACAACCCCGAGTTACAGTCAGTCCTCAAGACCCCCAGCTGTGTGACATGCAGCAAGTCACTTAACATCTCCGGACCTCCATTTTCCTAATTATTATCTAAAGGGTTTGGCAAGTACATCTTTCGAGGTTCCATTCAACTCTAAAAGTCTCTGAAACTCACTTAAAACAACGTGCAAAAGAAGAAAAGGAAAATAATGAACTGCCAGTTCAGGCAGTCTGACCCCAAGTTGGACAGCTGAAATTCTGAAACTCCAATCAGAATCTACATGAAACTACTTTCTTTCCCTCTCCGAAGGATAGCCCTACCGAGTATTAAAATATGAAAAGACTAATAAGCTATGGCTTAGGTAGGGCAGTGAGACAAATGAAAATCAGCTGTGGAGAAGGTGAGCTGTGTGCTGGGAAGTAGTAGTAGAGAGTTGGAGGAGGAAGTGAGCATTAAAGTAAAAACGATGAAGAAGAAAAATGCACCTGATGTGATCTGAGAGATGCGGTCAGAGGCTTTATGTAGACAGCAGGTAGTCAGTGAAGCATAACTTACCCAGGTCTGGGGCTGGATGTGCTGTTGGATTTGGCTTTTAGTAACAGTCGTCTCAAACTGACCCAGACAACAAAGGGAATTTATGACCCCATAAAGTGGAAATCCAGAAGTAGGAGGCTCTTCGGGTACATTTGATTGAGTGGCTCAGGGATGTCTATAAACAAGTAGTTTTCTTCCATTTCTCTGCTCTGCCTTTTTTGTGCCCAATTTGACTTCCTAATAAGGCTGGCTTCACTCCTGGGGTCAACATTATTAAGATGTTTCTCATATCATATTCCCCAGGAAGGGCTGCAGGGATGATTTTAGAATGCTTACCCAGAAAAGCAAGAAACTGTTTCTCAAAAGTCATTAGAAAATCTCTTCTCATGACTTATTGACCCAATTTCAGGCATAAAATCCACTTCCAAATCAATATCACACATTAGGGATATTATGTCCTGTGATTGGCTTGGGGCTAAATTACTCAGATTCATCAGATTCAGCAATGGGGTTAGATCTCCTTGTTAGATTAGGTAAGTTATGAGTCGTACTAGAACTAGGACTAACTCTACCCTAAACTCACAGGTGTTCCGCAATGGAGGATGGAAAAATTGGGTGTCAGGTGGCAAGATCCAAGACCGTATTAAGAAAATACCAAACAAAACCACATGAACAATAGCACCTGATGGCTATGACAACACGTTTTTCATTGAGAACCAAATCCGGTTGACTTGAGTTAAAAAGACAGGCAGTTTGAGTGACATGTGTTTATACTTCCTGACTTAAGAAAAATCACATTAAAAGGAAAAACAAAAACAAAAACATGGTGTCCAATTTCTAAAGTCCACTTCACTCAGAATGGCAAGAGATGAAGGAATTGTGAGGTAACCTGCCACATACACTTGGTCCTGTATCTTGTAGTATGGACTCCGAAAGTACTCAAAATTGGGTTTTCTAATAAGCTTTTCAAATACTGCACAATTTTTCCTCTTAGTTCATTAGAATGAATGAAAATGAAACATATTTAACATAGCAAATGAAGTGAGACTGAGCTAAATACGGTATATACAATCTTTATTGTATTTATGAAGTTATGATATGAAATGGAAAGCTTCTTGGAGGAAATTCTTCAGCCCGTGTTTGTCTTGACCCTCTCTTCCAGTACCTGGGGGTATTAGTATATTTGTGTTGCCGTAACAGAGACCTGGAAGCTGAGTACATTATAAAATGAAGAAGGATAATTAGGTCATGATTTTAGTGGCTGAAGAGTTCATACCATGACATTATTGTCCTGGAGAGGGACCCTGACTATGTCACCACATGACAGAGAGCAAAGGACCCAGCCTTGTGCAGAAGAGGACAGACATATGGATTGGCCTCACATTACAGCAACCCTCTCTTCTGAGAACTAAATTGTTTCAAGAGACCAACCATTCCCTTTGTAGGAAGCATCCCCACAACCTCATTACTTGCTGCTGGACTCCACCCTACAGATTCTAGCTCCTCAGGACCAGCACTCAGTATTTTGCGACAGTGCAAGAGTAGAACTCACCCAGCACAGTTTCTCGTCTCAGATCTCTAGTCATATTATGGGGAGAATGACTCTATGGAGAAATTATATATCTTGTTTCAAATCACAGCAACTAACTCTAGATAACCTAAAATGAAAAGAAACCTTATCATAAACATGAAAGAAAGATCCACCTATCCTTGGGGCAAAGAATGCAATTGGGAACATAATCCTGGGACTTGGGTGAAGGAAACCATCTTAATTTTTTCTTGGTCTGTTTCATCTTCTGTTTCTTTCTAAAAGGCTTCCTTTACTTTTACTTTTCCAATTCAGCCAGAATAAGAAAAAAAAAAAAAAAGATGCTGGAATCATCCTTATCATAGACACTGGGCTTATTTTCTATCCATTCAAAGAAAGTCTCTCTCTCTCTCTCTCTTTCTCTCTCTCTCTCTCTTTCTCTCTCTCAGCAGTGAGAAATGTGAGCCCTGGCAGGACTCCCACTGTGAGGAGTGGAAGGAGACATACTGGAGAGTGTGACGTGTGAACTGATCAGCTGTCAGATGGAGGGAAAGACCATGCTTCTGTTTATCCCAAAGGCTCAAGGTGGGTCCAGTAGAGCAGCAGTACAGTCATCTGCTCCAATTACTTATGGAACAAGCTGATGCCTCATTTTGAACAATGATCTTCAAGCAGAGAACAGAGCAAGAAATTGGGTCTCTGTCTGCATTCCCCTCCAGCCTGGTGACTTTTAGCCTTTTTAAATCCTCGGGAAGGACTCCTAGAAGAAGTGGGTCGAGAAGGCTCATTTATAGTTTGTGATTTAATTTAGACACCTGAGAGCCCAGCTGTCTGAGTGTACTAGTCTGATCAACTTAGAGTCACTACTGGTTCAGTCACTCTGGAATCAATGTTTTATAATAAAAACACCACTTACCTGTGTACAGTTAACAAAGCACCTCTATCACTCTGATCTCATTTGTTTCTCACAGCAACATTTTCAAATAGGAAAGCTGGGAAAGGCTATTTGTTTTCTTATTTTACACATGAGTCTACTGAGGTTTGAAGGGACTTGACATCACAAGATAATCCGGTACCATTTCGATTACATGTCAGGTTTCTTTATTCCCATTCCAATGTTCCTACCTATTATACACAATTTTGTTTTACAAGAGCTCTTTTCAATTTCTTCTTTTTCCTAAATTTTATCGACTCCCTCCTTCAGCTCCTCTTTATGACTTTGTATGTCTTTTTCCTTCTAGAATTTAAAATGAATTGTTAAAATTAAGTCTCTCCACTGACCATCATGTTCTCCCTTTCACAGCCTGGTGTTTGTCCACCGTAGATACTTTTGGATATATAGGGTCAGCATTGTACAGTTAGCAAGTTTTCTACAGTGAAGAGAAGCTCACTGATGAAGTACAAGTCCTCATTCAAAGAAACAACCAGGAAAAAAATCTCTCTACTAAAGAGCAATCCTCTCTATTGGATTATTTTGGTTCTATGCCAGACTATTATTGCCCAAATTGTTTTTTTTTTTCTTTCATCTTCATCCCTAATTTTATCTTGTATGAACAATTTCTGTATTACTTTTATTATTTTCTTTTTAAAAGTTAGGAATGAAGAAGTGGTGTGAAGAAGTTAGGTTTGTTGGTACCCAACATTTTTTGTTTTTTTCCAAAACTCGTTTAGTCAGCATTGGGGAGCTTGTTTAATTCCTCTCCCAAAGCTGTTACATTTCCTGTCTTGGAGTGGGTGGGTACAACACACCCCTCTTTATCCATCTGCGCTTTGGGAATTTACATGTTGTGATCTGGAGAAACAGGGCAGGATGGTGGGATTAATTGTGCAAAAGGTACATTTTTTTAAAAAAATGGATATTGGATACATAAAAAGAAACAAAAGTTCGTTATTATCCTGAGTAAAGTTTGGAATTCCCAAAACTCAAGCAAGAAGCAGCTGCAGAGGTCCTTTGGCATCGTGCTTTTAAAAAACCTGAAGTGAAGTGAGGCAGGGAACCTAGCTGGTTGTCCACCTCCAGAGCAGAGCTTCTAGTACACTGTGCTGTCTCCCTCTGGTTCACAAGCTGCTGCCCCATTGTGTTGAAATAAAGCATTCAGAAAGACTCAGTGAAACTATCTTTGGAGAATTCCAGCTGGCAGCATCCCCCTAATACCAGGGTTAAAAGCACAGGGTGGGTGTAGAGAGCACTTCCAAAGGGCAGACTGCATGGGTGGTAGAGTTGAGGGTGGAAAGGGGAGAGATAGAATGAAAAAGCTTTTGTGATGAGACTCTCACTGGGAGCCAAAACCCATCTACTGGGGGAAGTTTGTTTGATGTGTATTTAATTTTGATTCCTATTTAAGCCCAGAGTGGTAGAAGCATACGGGGTGCAGCTTCTCTTGGGAGACAGTTCAATCTTTTCCTTCTTCATCCCCAGCAGGAATTAAGAAAAAGGGAGAGTGTGGGGATGATTGGGTGGGGCTTCCTATAATTGTGAAACCAGACAGGATATAGACCTTTCTGCTGAGAAAATCATGGCATATCCTGGGCACCAAGTGATAAAAATTGGGCATGAAAAAGGAGGGAGCTGTGCGGGATGAGGAGCCCTTGACCCAGAATGCAAAGCCTGGGCAGGGTGTGGGGGACCAGGAAAGCTAACTTCAACTTAAAATGAGGGAGGCTGATCGTCTATACAATAAAATATTGCTAATGACTCAGTTAACATGAACGGAACCTGGTTATGTGCTGAGCATTGTACCTGACTCTTGGCCTCAATTAGCTTTTTTTTTTTTTTTAATTATCACATCAACCTTACCTACAAATTATTGTTACCCCTGAGACAAGCATGTTTAAAACTAGCAGCAAAGTTAATGAGTTAACAAGTATCAATGTTAAAACCCTAGGAAGAAATAGTCTGAGTCAATCTGTACCAAAGTTTAATGATAAGAACAAATGATTGTGTAACATTCTTGCTCAAAAGAAACAGTTTGATTTTTAGTGTCAAATTCCAAGTTGTGTCTAACTCCAAGATCTGCACTTACAACTACTAGACCACAGGAACCGTTACCAAACCCTTGATTTAGAAACCGGCACATGGGAATCAGTCAGGGCTGGGTAAATAGCAAAGAATGATGAGAAAGAAGAATCAAACAGAATGGTTGGGGCAGAACAAAGCACTGTTGAGAAGCCAAGCAGTCAAGCTGCGGATAAAAAAACTCACAGTTATGACAAAGAATTCACTTTAACAAGCCTGTTTTTCCATTTTCTCCCCCCAGCTGATCTGATGACAAACTCATTCCAGCTAAATTCTCTTGTGTTGTACATCTCTGTTTTTCCATCTCATTTTTTCTCACCTATTTTATTTCCATTCTATTAAATACCACCTCCAATTCCTTCCTGAGCGTTTCATTTTCTGGTGGGATTTGAGATGTTCCCCAAGCAGTACACTCCCCAGACAGCTCATCTTCTTACTTTGCTGAATTAGTAATAGCTTTTTGCTAATCTACTGACTATCAAGGGGCCTGGGCACCCCTCACCCTCAAAGAGAAACCACTGTTAGTGGCATTAAGGAGACCCCCTCCCCCCAAAAAAGGAAGATGAGAAGAAAGGCCAAAGGATAAGTACAAGATGAGAGAGAAAAAGAAAAATGAGAAAAAAATAGGATGAAAGGAATGGAAAGCACAAAGAATAGCTATTATTACAAAAATGAAAGGAAAGGTGTATAACAAAGAAAATGGAATGTGCGGAGAGTAAGACGAGACAGAGAGGGTGAGATAAAAATGAAGGAAAAAAGAAAGAGGAGAAAGGACCAAAAAACCCTGCAAAAATACTACATAAAAGAGGCCAGCGGAGGGTGGGAGTGAAGCTGGGCTGAAAGGGGATGAAAAATGAAATGAAGTAATCAAGTTGGTTGAAAAAACACCAAGAGACATAGATAGCCAGGAGAAAGACATAGAGAAAGAAAGAGAAATCAAACCCAGCGGCAAGAAGATAGATGTAAGCAAAGCAAGATTGAGAGAGATTCTTAGATAAAATGAAGCAACTATTTTTTCAAGACTATCATTTCCTTTACTTCTATAAACACATCATTTCATTTGACAACAAATGAGTGCATTAAAATAGCTGGACAGCAAGTAATACCATACAGCTGTGTGTTCAGGGGACAGTGTTCAGTCAATGGTGTCTCTCAGAGATCGCCAGGGCTTAATTTAAGCTTTAGGAACTCTGCAAACATCATCATAACAGCTAATACGAAAAGAAAATGTGTTATGTGTGCACACTGCGCTTAGCACTTTGCATAAATTATTGAATACAATTCTCATCAGCACTCCTGTGATATCAGGGCTGTGGTCTTATTGAGTTAGTAGGTGTGGTGGTGTGCATGTGGAGGCTTAGAGAGCTAAGGCGACCTGCCCAGGTTACGCAGGTCTGTTTGCTTTTGTGGTACTGGGGATTGAACCCAGGGTTTTCACACCGCACGACACTCCAGTTTTTGTTTTTTGGGTTTTTTTGACACAGGGCCTTCTTAAATCACTGAATTGCTCACCGTGGCTAGAATTTGCAATCCTCTTGCCTCAGTTTCCCAGAGGGCTGTGATTATAGGTGTGCATCATCATGCCCAGCTAGTTGCACAGGTTTAAGCACCAGCCCCAGCCTCAATCCTCCGCTGGGCAACTCCACATTTTTTTTTTTTTTTGGTCCTAGAGATTGAAACTAAGACCTTCTCCCTGAGCTACATCCTCAGTTTTATTTTTTATTTTGAGACAGAGTCTCGCTAAATTGCTAAGTTTACTTTGCCCAGATGAGGCTCAAACTTTGATCCTCCTTCCTCAGCTTCCCAGAATGCGATACGACATACGTGTGCCACCACAGGAAGTTTATAGCACATAATCTGAATCACTGAGTTCCAAAAAAGGAAACAAACTCATAACTGGACAAATTCAAATACTAACTCAGTCCTGCTACATACTTGGCACCATGGTTCTGATGGTCAGAGGAGAATAGAGAGAAATTAAACATAACTGAGACTCCCAAGAAGGTCATGGTGGAGGCTTGGAGTGAAGATAGGTAAATGCATGTTTCACATTAGGGAGGAAGAGTGCTGTTCTATAGGTGATAGATAAATGTGTGGGGCGGATACAAGGAATGGCCCCTTCTTGAGCAGGGTGTGAAGGAAGAGTAGACCTTCTCAGCAAGCGTTTTCTAAAAATAAATAAATAAATAAATAAATAAATAAATAAATAAATAAATAAATAATAAGTAATAAGTAGTTAGGCTTTATGGGCCAGAGGACTTCTATACTACTAAATTCTGACTTTCTTTTACCAAAGTAACCACAGACACAGGTAAACGAACACTCAGAAATGGGTGTGTTTCCAAGACATTTATATTAAGCAAAATGAAATTTGAATTTTACATCATTTTTCATATCAAAAATTATTGTTTCAAAAATTATTTTCAGCATGTAAAATATTTTTAAAATGCTTTAGTTCATAGGTGGGAAGCCATGAAGGTTGAAGTTGGATAATCCAATCCTAACTCTTCCTAACAAAGAAAGATTTGTTCAAAATCAAAGTGGCAGTAAAGGACGTGGGGTTTTCTGAGAATTTGTATTATCTGCCTCAATTAGCAGGCAAGGTTAGACCATGATGGAGCTGGGGCTAGAGAGGTGCGTTGGGCTGAATTATGAAGCATACAGAATTCTACATGAAGAACTTGGATTTTATGCCGAGTGGGAGCCTTTGAAGTAACTTTTTACCACATCATATTTTAATTTTGGGTTTAAAAATATAAACAAATAGGGCGACTGGGAGCTCTAGAAATAATTCAGGGATGTGTTTATAAAGGTGCACATCAAAGCATAGCAATAGATACAAGAGTAAGGGAATTTTGGTCAGTATTTGAAAGATGCTATTGACTGGTTTTGACTGTTCAGTAGTTGAGGGAAAAGAAATGTAAGAGCTGAAAAGTCCAGAGTTGATCACTGGGCATCTGTACTTAAAATACAAATCAAAAGAAATGTCATAGGTATACAGAGCTATTTTACAATAACAAACAAACGTGTAGATGTGTGGATATGAGCACTTTTCTAATTACAAGGGTAGCGTATTCTTATGTTCACTAAAAGTAAGATTTGATGCTATAACGAACCAAGAGTACACCTCTTGTCTGCTTCAAATTCTTCGGCCTGTACCTTTAGCTCTGGTCACATTGGCTATTATTGACCTAATTCATGTGAGATTCAGCAATACTTTGCCT
This sequence comes from Hystrix cristata, assembly GCA_004026905.1. Classification (NCBI taxonomy): domain Eukaryota; kingdom Metazoa; phylum Chordata; class Mammalia; order Rodentia; family Hystricidae; genus Hystrix; species Hystrix cristata. The sequence continues at coordinate 5,169 of PVJO010010804.1, read as the reverse complement.
CTGACGTGCATTAGCTATCAGCTTGTTGCTCCAGAGACTTTCTGATATCTAATAAATAACATCTTTGTGATATACTGTGCATATGAGCATGTGCAACCTGGAAGAAAGAGAATCAATGTCCTGTGATTAGCTCTTGACTGTTTACGAACTGGGACCAGAAGTAGAAATGCTTTCTTTTTCTCTGTCATAAGTACTTTATTCTGAGATCAGCTTAGAAGCCTTCTTAGATATCCTGGTGGAACTGAGAACCAGCTGTTTGCATTGATGGTCAATTCAATAGTGAATTCTTAAATTCTTTTTCTGTTCTTCTCTGATTCACTTTATTTACCTCTCACTCTTGCTCCCTGTATCATTTCCTAAATATCTACTTGCCTAAAAATCTCTTCTAGGCTCTTTGTCTAGGAAGCCTCAGGCTTAGGCAGTTGATACAGAGTAGAAACTTAGGTTTTGCTCAGATAATCTGCAAACATAGTAATGTTATTTAGCATGCAACTTCCACCTGCCAATTTAGGTTTCTTCCTTGTATGACTCTGAGGCCTTGTTGGAACTTGGAGCACTCCCAGAGTGCCCTCTACCTGGCTTTTTAACTACGGGCGATCATTCCCGCCATATTCCGTAGGCAAAATGACACTGCTATCTACATTCAGAAGGTTCTGTGAAACATCTGCTGTGTTGCCATTTTTTAGTGCACTCTGACTCCAGAAGGAAAATCAATATTTTGGAAAAAACCCTTGCTACTTCAATTTTCAACAAATAAAATTTGATAAATAAAGAAAAAGAAAAGAAAAAAAGTTAAAATCACCTATAACCCCATCATGTAGAGTTAGTCAGTTTAATTTTTATGTATTTCTGCCTAAACTTTTTTCTACACAGTACAGTTATTCACATGTTTAGAAATATCACAGTAATTACAGGTTTACACCTTGCTCAAGTCACTCAATATTTTATTGTAAGCATTTCTTCATTCTATTTATATTCCTCTTAAGGTGTCAGGAGGGTTGAATTGGAGTTGACTGGAAAAGTACTAAGTAGATAGAGACCGCAACAGACTGAAATGTAGTTCACATTCTATGAGGACGAAAACATTGAGCAAGTTTTACTCTATTCAGGGTTAAGTCGTGAATTGGTGGGCTGCTAAAATTTGGCCTTGAAAGAATTTATGTGTCCTAAATTCAGACATTCTGTCTACTTTGTTTTGCTCATTTGAGAGCATAGTGAAACTAATTACCTTTCTCTTGGTGTTTGATGTTACAGAAAAGGTAAATTCGTATGTGGTGAATTTGCCAACTGTTGCTGCTACCAATCCAAAGTCTATAATGCGGCCTACAGAGAGAAGGGAGGTGACATGAGAGGCAAAGACGCTGTTTCCACTTGCACACACCGACGTCCCTCCGAAGTCACGTACCCCTGCTGTTGTGGAGTTTGTGGGTGTAGCGAGGCATGGGAGACAGAAGCATGTCCATAACCTGCAATCATCAAACTCCTAAAGATGGATACACTCTTTCACTTAGGGAGGGCATTTCTTCTTTCCTTCTGTCTTAGAACCAATATAATTTAAACATTGATCTACTTCTCACTGAATTCCAGAATTAATTCTGTGGGTTTATGGTATCTATTATATGCATACCAATGTTATTGTGTGATAACTCTTCAAAAGCTTTGCTCTGTGAACTCAGGGCCTCATAGAAATTTTCACCCTTGCTCTATCAGAGAGCTGTATAGATAGATACAGCACCATGGACCACCTAGGAGAAAACTGAGACTTCCCTTAGAGACCTAAAGAGTGCAGAGATTGCCGAGGAAGCAGACGCTGCTTTACAGAGTTGCAGGGTAGAACTAATGTTTACCCGAACCAGTAATAGATGCTTAAGAGCTTACTCTACAGTCAAACTGACTATTGAACACTTAAGGGAGATGTTACTATAAGAAAGTGACCTTGGCAATGTTTCTCAATGTCTCTTAAAATGATGTCAGAGTGAAGTCATTGTGGAATTTCTGTGAGAAATACATGTAACAAAGCATTTAAATTACTTTCCACAAAGTTCTCACATGAAAAGAACCCCTGACATATCATCCAGTTTTGCAAAATACTAAATAGGTGTTGTGTGACATTTCCAAAATTATCTCAGATTCCGAGACACCTGGGAATTTAACATTTACCTTAACAAATTTTAAAGATTTTGATGTTTTCTAAAATGTACATAGAAAATAAAAATTCCTCAAAACTTTAGTCAGTTGTGCAAAAGAAGTGTAGAGAGTATTGCTATTAATCATGAATTCAAAATTATAATAATACATAGTGATTGATTTAAATAGCAATGTATACACTAGCAGATAAGAGATTATTCAGATATTCTAAATAAAGTATATGAAGTCTGTAAGACTTGAGTCATTTATAAGTGGAAACTTAGCATATGATGGAGATGATTCCACAAAACAGTGAGGAAAGGAAAATTATTTAATAGATGGTGCTGGGAACACTGATTACTATTTTGATGAACTTATATAAAATCTCTCTTACCCATCATCAGGGCCTGGATCGCTGCTATGCCCTCCCCTTTGGGGCCTGAGTTTCCGCTGTGTCTCAGTGTTTCTGGGGCCTGTCACTGTACCCCGCCCCTTGGAGCCTGAGCTGCTATTCTACCCCACCACCAGAGGATCAGGAACTGCCACTGCACCTTGTCCCCCCAGACACAAGCCACTGCTGCAACCCATTTTACACTGACCTGCTGGGTCATGCCACAGAATCACAGACTTCAACTCTGGCCAATCTGTACATACCCCACACTTCAGTGAACATACCCAGACCCGAACAGACAATGTGTTCACAACCCTGAACTTCTTCACAACTGCTCTTAGGGCCTGTGCCCTACAACCTGTAGCTACTACAACTGCCTGAAAGCTGTGCTAGATCCGCATGAGGAGGGATCCCTTCAATTAGGAGTTATCCCCACTGGAAAAAGGCAAAATGGAACAGCCCAGAAGCTGTTACCATCAAATACCACTGTTACAGACGTTCATGCCCTGGACCACTTTGGAACTTCAAAGATTTTGGCACTGCTGACATCAGCTAACAGTTTCATGGAGTCCAGCCTGCTGGCACTTCTAAAAGAGAGCCATTATACCATATCGAACCAGTGCCCCTTTACCCAAACCCTGGTGAATATTGAAGCCAGTCTGCAAAATACGGAAGTGACTACTCTCCTAAATGCATAGCCATCATAAGGACATCATTATAAGGCCAGAAGAAACATGAAAAAGCATGGAAATATTACATAATCACAGGAACGTAAGAATTATCCAGTAAACAGGCCCAAAGAAAGGAAGACGTATGAAGCACCTGAAATTTTTTTAAGGAAGTTCAGCTAAAACTTTTTTTAAGGAAGTTTTAAAAGGAAGTTCTTCTTTTAAGGAAGAGAATATATAGACTATTCAACAAAACTAGGAAAATAATACAAAAGCAAAACAATACATTTGACAAAAAAAGTTACAAAATTAAACAGTAATTATGCAGTGGCATACTATTAATGGTATTTTTAAAAATGTAATAATGAGCTTTGACAGCAGACTTAAAGCAAAAGAATTTGCAAACTTGAAGATAGGTCTTTAAAATTAGTCAGTAAGAAGAGAAATAAAAGAGAATGAAGAAGAGTGAAGAAAATCTCTGGAACATATGGGGCACATGAGCAAACCAGTGTATGTATTATAGAAATATGAGAATGTTAAACAGCACAGTTCTGAATAGTAAGTAGATCCAAGAAGAAAATGAAAGGGAAATAAAAAACATCGAGATAAGTGAAACTAGAAGCACAAGTTTAGATGTAGAATACAACAAAAGAAATTCTAAGAGTGAAGTGTATAGCGACAGGTACCTACTTGAAGAAAAATCAAAGATTGGATCTATGAAAAACCTATTTGGAGGGGCAGAGAGTGCATGCCAGAGATTGAAAATTATGGGGCTTGCACTTGAAAGTCCTATTTTTTACCTCAAGTAAAGAACAAACTAAGCCTAGATTCGAAAGAATGGATGAAAGAACAATGATCAGATCAGAAATAGAGACCAAAAGAACAACAGAAAAAAATCAGCAGAACTAAGAATTGTTTTTAAAAGGTTGGGGATTTAGCTCAAGTGTTAGAGTACTTGCCTCGCAACCAGAAGACCCTGAGTTCAATCCTCAGCACCCCCCTCAAAAGAATTGTCTTTTAAAAGATAAAATTGACAACCATTCTACATAGACTAAGAATGAAAGAGGAGATTCAAATAAAATAAAAAGTGAAAGGTATCTTACATCAGATGCCACAGAAATACAAAGGGTCATAAGAAATTACTACAAACAATGATATATCAGCAAAATTAATAACCTAGAAGAAAACAGATAATTGCTAGAAATGCACAAGATACCAAAAGTAAGTTATGAAGAAATAGAATATCCGAACATACCAAGAACTAAGGAAACAGAATTAGTAACTAAAATTCTGCTAACAAGTAAAAGCCCAGGACCTGGTGGCTTATAGGTAAATTCTATCAAAACCTTTAGAGAAGAATGAGTATCAATCTTTCTGTTTTGCACAGCTAAACCTTTGTTAAAGTTCCCCCAAAAGCCATGACAGGAGAGGTTCTGCCGAAGATTGCTCCAAACCATCCTGAAGTGAGGTTGTTTGGGACTCCAAGGAAAAGGCACCAACTGCCTGGTGGTCTGTAAGCTTGTGTAATGGCCTGTAAGTTTGCATAATTTTTGATAAATTTTAATTAAATCTATAAAAAAAAGAAATATGCTCCATCTATGTGGTTGTTTATATTGCTCATTGTCATAAGCAAAATGCACAAGGCATTGTGGTCTTTAAGCTTGTTTAATGGCCTGTAAAAAAAAAATAGAAAAGAAAAGAAATGTGATACCCAGTTATGTCTACAGTAAGGGAATCAAGTCATGGAATTTTGTTTTTTTAGGATTTAAGGAATTTGGCTAGGGACAGGGATACCTTCTAATTGGCAAGATTGTTGATCTTTCAGAGTTTTCAAGGTTCCCATTTGACACGAACATACAAAGGAAAACATGCAGCTAGCCAAGACCCAGAGTTCAAGTCTTCTCATAATTCTTGGTAAGGACAGAGAATAATTACGGAAAGCAAGGGGAACTTTTACCTTGTCATTTTTTCCCAGAACTTCTG